>JAGSMP010001073.1:0-96346 GCA_029286625.1 Parnassius orleans | reverse complement strand
CCTATCGTGTCTGCATTTCTCTCGATATGGTTCATGTTATTTTATACCAGCGATTTCATGAAACTAGTTGTACGAGAATGCAACAACGTATAACCATAAATAACAAGATATATACACTCAGGAAATATTACCTAACTGAATATGGTCCAACGACACGATAGGCTAAGCATTATTAAGTGAGAACAGTTGTGGCGGAAAACTATTGTTGTATTTTAACTTACAATGTAACATGGCAAAATTTATATTTATTTATACAAAGCCATAGCCACAAGAGCAATTTATAACCTAGGTCTGAAAGAACTCTCAGAGAAAATTTTAAGGAAATAAATATATTAACTTCTCTCAGTATATTTGCGGAAATTTAATGTATCAAAAACAAAAATAGTTTTATTAAAAGTAGTGATGTACATTCTGTAAATACTAGGAACAAGCTAGTTATATCAGTTAATCAACTCCATATAGTCAGTAATTCCTTCATGGGACAATGCATGCTTTTACAACAAAGTCCCAGAAAATATGCAGGACCTATCTATCAAAAACTTTAAAATTTCTATTAAAATAATTTAATTAGGGTTACTATACTACTAAACAGTACGCGTTTGTAAATAAAAACCGCTGGGAAGAAGGTAATTGCTACTACGCTGTTTCTAAATATTTCCATACTTAATTGTATAAAATATATTATATTGTAAATATATTTTTAAATAAAACTAGTTTTACGGATTTTATCGCGTATATTAACTTATTTTATATTCCCGACGTTTCGTGTACTTTACAGCACCCATGGTCACGGGGGGATTTTATTTAAATGTGTAGTGTTCGCGTAAATATAAGAAATCATTATATTTTTTAAAGTCCCGCTGGTTGTATCAAAAATGGTAATCTGTTAGAGCAAGGTCCGGGGAATACGGTGGATGTCGCAGACATTCCAATTGTAGCTCATCTAACTTAGTGGTTGTTTGTTGTGCAGTGTGTGGTCTTGCGTTGTCGAAGCAGCAGTGGCCTCAGGAGCGATTGACCAATCTCTGTTTGTAGCAGCTAGTTCTTCCTTCATGGTTTGTAGTTGCTGACAATAGATATCTGCCGTTATCGTTTGGCCAGACGAAAACTGTAGTGAACGACATCGGCGCTTGTCCATCAAACACTCAAAGTAACTTTTTCCCAATTTTCAGGGCAAGATTTGGCTGGGTCTCCAGGGTTCAGCCATTGCGACGAGCGCTTCCGATTATCGTACAGTATCCACTTTTCCTCACATTCATTATTGTGTCGGTTGAGCAAAGAAACAGCAGTCGACGCGTTTGCAAGTTCGATTCACTCAATTATGAGGTACCCATCGTTCAAGTTTTTTACTTTCCCGATTTGCTTCAAGTGGATTAATACAGTTTTATCATTTACCCTGAAGCCTGCAGCTATCTCTGAAGTGCTTTGTGATGGATCCGCTTCACAATAGCCTTAAATTTCATTTTCCACTTTGGTCTCCGGACGTCTATGGGGTTGGTTCTGAAGGTCAAAATTTCCAGAACGAAAATGTTGAAACCAAAACGTACTGCGATTTCTTTGTGACACCGCGCCGTACACATCATTAATCCTTTGAGCTGTTTCTGCAGCACTAGTGCCACGGTACTTGTAAATATACCGATATTTCATGTTTTCCATATTTTTACATATCTGATGTAAATTTTAGAGAAATTAGAAGCGACAGTACCCTAATGGCATGGTGCGGACTGCAAACTCGAAAGGTCTTTCGTCTGTCGGTTCAAATCCGCCATTCGACTACTGACCCACCACACCTAACACAAGCATTTTAAGCTTACCAGGGGTGGTTTAAGGGAATAATAGTAATTTTCGAACTTTTTAAAACTTTTTAAAATGAAAAATAAATAAAAATAATTTAAAAAATGACTACAGGCCACAGCATCTAATAACCATCAGATGGACTGTATGCGCATATGTCACAGTTATTCTTTAAAAAAATACAAAAATATTTTATATCAGAAAAAAAAGATTCAACAAATCGTTTCAAGCTACTACGATATGTAGGATACGATTTAAGATATATTTTATCGTCGCCAAATTGTTGGCATACTTATTATAAAATACAAAGTAGACATTATATAAAAGCAAACATATTGACACAATAAATCAGCGCTAAAAGCTTCCCAGAAGCCTCGTATTCAACTAATAGATAAGTTATATGTGCCATTTCGATAAAAATATCAGAAACATAAGCTTCGTATAAATGAAAACAAAACCAGAGTTATCTTAAGAGCTTAAGGTTTAAAGTAGATTGATATCTTCCTGTCGTTTGTCAAATCGTGTCTCATACAAATGGTAGAGTATTCGCGCTGACTTCATCCCAAGTAGAGTTAATGTTCTTTTGCAAAATTGAAATCAAATTATAACAAATTTTCGTCATATTTGAGTAAAAGTTAAAAACAGTTAAATTTACAGACAATATACGTACCACTGCTGGGCACAAGCCTTCTCTCATTTCTGAGAGGGTTTTAGGGCAAGGAAATGTAAGCCGCGCTGCCGCAATGCGTGTTGGCGAACTTCAAATGTCTTCGAAATATTTTTTTATTATTTCTCAGACATGTAGTTTTCCCCACGATGTTTTCCTTCACCGCCGAGGACGTGGTAAATCAGCACTTAAAATTACAATTATTAATTTCATTGGTGCCGGCGGGGATCCAACCCGTGTTGCTCGCGTACTGTGAAATTTACTAATTTATTTATATTTTTATAAATAAATTTTATAAAATACCCTTAATATATTTATAATAATAAATTTTATTTATATTTAGCGCTCGCTAAATATATTTAATGTATTAATCTAAAAACAATTTTTTTATTTAATTACACATGAAAGTTTCGTGCTCGTTTTTCCGTAACTTATCCAATACTGTTTCTAAGCAGCAGTGCCTGCCCTGTTTTGTTTCAGTCTGAAGAGTTGCAACTTGCAACATTATCTTAGAAAAACTAGTTCCCATTTTATTCTTGGACCAAGTTGTTTATTCTATAAATTTAATAGCCAGAATCTGACTCGCAATAAAAAAAAAAAATATTAAACATTTCAAATGTGGGTAAAATAATAACTAATAAATATAAAAGGTTATTTCATAAAATTTGTTACGAGACTGAAGCGTAGTATCCTCCTCGAAAAATAAATAAAGCTATCAATCAATGTCACAAATAACATTTTGTCAGAACAACTGCTCGAAGCACTTTGGTATCAGATTGTTGGGCGATGTTGTTAAGGAACAGTTGCTTGTATTTTTCTTTTAATTTATACAAAGATAATATAAAAGCTATATTATGGTTAAAGCACGAATGGATTGATGATATGGTTGAAGCGTAGACTGGGGAAGGACCATGCTCTCACAGAATACAGCAGCTCAATGCTGCTGTGTTTCGTATGATGAGTGTAGAGAATCGGAGACCCTTTTTACTGGAAACGAGGCATTCCACCTTAGTCCTCGGGAGTGGCAACGCTTCTGCATTTTGATTCTTAATTGAGGGTAGATGTACATGTCTATGGGTCATAGCATCCACTTACCATCAGGACTGTGATTCATTTAATTTATTTGTAACTGCACTGCAGTACATAGGCCTTTTCCAAAAAGCGCCACTTAGCCAGTCTCTGGCTTTACGTATCCAGTTCCCACCTACATTTGATCGTCTCTCTTTCTAGTCAGGGGCGTACCACACTGAGTTTGCTTAGGCGCGTTATCCACTCCATGACTCGTCTACTCCATCGGTTGTAACTTCTGCAACAGACGCGACCACCCCATTGTCACTTCAGTTTATAAACACGGAAGGCTATTTAAATAATCTTATTAGAAAGGAGGTTATAGAAAATAGTAGAGGTATAATATTATATAGATTTAATAAAACGAGAGGGGAAAAGTTTGTATTCTTTTTAGCATACATTGTCGCACGGAAGAGTATGAGATTCGCATAGTTAAAGTTTACGATATGGAGAAGGAGTGCAAAAGCTAAATTTATAATAATATGTGTAACAGATACATTAAATAAAATAAAATAAAACATGCATTGTTTATTCTTACTCAATGCCAATTGTCAACACATAATAGTCTACGGTCAAACATAGAGTAAAGTTTGTCACCAAAGAACTTTAAAATGTTGTCAACAACATAATTACTGACTTGACGTTTGAAAAACGAAATTTTAAAACTTTAACTTCCTACGTCGAAAACTAAAGATTTTTCATTTCGTTTCATTAGTGATTTATTTTTTAATATAAAAAAATACAAACGTGGCCTTAATACACACCATCAATAATCATCACAAAGTGCGATATGAAAATAAACAAAAGCATTATTTATGAATTACAAAGCATTGATGACGTTTTGAGAACAGAATAAAATTGCTTTTATTTTGTTTACATACAGTTAAAGCTAATAATAAAAACGTTATTTAAAGCGTTTTATAAGTAATGTACTTATAACGTGACTTGCTTTTGGCATTCCTTGGGAATGCCTATGTTTAGCAGTGGACTTTTGAAGGATGTAATGATGATGATGATGATGATGATGATGATATAACGTACTGACATTGAATACTCCCATTTTTTGCATTAAATGCTATAAAAACCTGTAAAGGTACAACTTACCACCCATAGCTTTAAACTAAAAATTACAAAAACGTTAATAATGTCCTCCAGATCAAATTTCGGTCACGGTGCTGCGTGCGGCCAGTCTTAACGGAAACTAGCCATCTGCACAGGACAGGATAACAGTACCCGATTGTATGCGCAAGCACAGAGGCACTCACTATTAATCACTCTCGAAGTTCTATGGGACGATAATCCGACACGACCGGAGAGAGATCAGGCGCAGGATCAACGATACGTGCTCTCCGAGGTACGGGCATGTAACACCGCCAACTTTCCGACTTTGGGCTCTACTAAGAATTTCTTGACAGATAAATCCAACGGGATTCGTACTCGGAACCTCACGATCAGCAACCCCGTTTACGACCACTAGACCAACGGGGCCGTTACAAAAACTTTAGTGTTTGTTTATATATCTAAACTATATGTATAGAGGGTGGGTGAATTGGGTAAATATAAGTCTCTGAGAGATGGCTAGTTTTGTGCCATTTGCTGTAAAGACCATCGGTCCGTGAGGTCTACGCGCAGCTAAGTTTCTTAAGGAACTGTATCCGCGGCTGAGCATCACCGCTGGAGACAACAATGAGGAACAGTAGCCAGTATTCTTGACTGACTGCGAGAAGTAGTAATGCTGAATAACTTTAGTTTCTCGTTTCTATTACTGTAATAATTAATATTGTTTATTATTATGTTAAGTAAATTAACACATTGTATAAAAATTATAATAATGAAGATAATCTATATATCTGTCTAGATATATAGATTATCATATATATATAATACAATTAAAAAACCAAACCTTTTTGGTATGTAATTTCATACACAAGGTTAAAGTTTTAATTCAAAATAGGTATTTTTTTTTTTTTACTTCTGCACTATATTACAACAAATCAACGAGAGTTATAGTTATAGCGATAAGGGCATTTTAAATTAAATTAATAAATCTTCAATTTTTGCTTTTGAATATTTTTTCATATCGCACATAGTTTTTTAGATAACTGCAAAATAAATTGAGTCTGGTTTTTCGACAATAGAACTTGTAGAGTCCCTTAGCGAAAAGTTTATTCAAATAAATTTATAAAATTTGGTCTTACTATATATTTATGAAAATGTAATGTATGTACATAAAAATATAAATAGATTTGACTACGAGCTTACTTACTTGTAATGCCAATTACTAAACTCAACAGAATTATTAATTAATTTATGGGTGCAAAGTATACGCTTTTACAATAAGTTACTAGAATATGTTTCAGGTTAATCATGTTAATCAACCAGTTTAAAAGTTTTGCGTTGGGTTTTTTGCTGGTTTTTCCTAGGTATTTTCCGAACCATAAAAAATTCCAAATAAATAAAAAAATGACCTTTAATAAATATTATGTAATATACCAACTCGACGGCTCTGTGGCGCAGTGGCTTAGCAATAAGTTGTAGCTCTGAGGGTCGCGGGTTCGAATTCTGAACGGAACCCCTTTCTGAAAGGAACAAGTATTTGTATGGCCTACCAATAATTGCCCGGGTCTGGATGGTGGTCCTTGTGAAATTTATGTATGTAAACTGCCTCCACGATACAAGAGAAATTCTTAGTGAGGAAGTAACGTTTGATAAAAAAATATGTAATTGTAAAATCTTTTGATAAAAATATTCTATTCCATTCTGTTCTATTCATTCAGAAAAAGCATCAAAATAATTTACGAAGGAAAGTTCAAAGTTTTTGTAACAATTTTTTTCCTTGGTTTATCAGCGTAGTAATTTATTGAAAGTGGTTTTCTCAATCGATAGGGAGCTGACGGATATCGAATGGCTTTAGATAAGGATTTGGCCCTAACAGAATCGGCGACGAATTTCACTAAAAGCTTTTATACGACAGACCAAAGCACATGCCGGTAGACTTTGAGTGATTTTCGTGAGTCTTTGAGACGTTTGCACGTCAAATGAGGACATTTTAGGATGAATGAGGAAATTCATGGCGTAGGCATATACAATTTTCTGCCATTTGATTATTTTGGTAAAAAGGAAATAAAAAAGCTATTAACACACACAAACCACGAAGAAGGTTAACTGGCAGATAATGATTTTAGTAATAAGCCGCCGTATATTGTCCTTTCATTATATGCATTTTGTTCCTATACATTGTGAAAGATTCAATCTCTACATAGTATAAAACAGTCGCTTCTCGCCGTCTATACACTTAGATATTTTAAACTACGTAGCGAATTTTGATGCGGTTTTCATCAATAGACAGAATAATTTAAGAGAAAGATTTATATGTATCATACTTGCATTTTATATATTATATAATTCTTCTGTCCGTGTGTATGTGACTGAACTCCTAAACGGCTGGACCGATTTTGATGAAATTTTGTATGTGTGATTCAATTGATTAGAGAATGGTTTAGATTCACAATTGGACCCGGTAAGAGGCGTCGAGATCCAACAATCAACAGTGCGAAGCCGGGACGGATCGCTAGTAAAGAATAAATAAATAAATTTCTCCCGTATTTTAGAGTCATTTTACATATATCAATTGGGTATCTATGAACGTCCTATAAACAATTTTCAGGTTATACAGACACTTGATTCGTATAGCATTTGAACCTACGACCCCGCAGCGGCTGATCTGAACGCATAGCCACTGAGTATACCGAATGCATACATGTTATTTCTGCTTTGAATGAAAATATCGGAAACTACACTTTAGCGTAACATTTGATTAAACTCAGTTTTTTTTAATAACTCGAATTTAATATTTTACATTACCCTACCACCTCAAATTGGTCATGTATAAGGGATTTACCGCCACGCTTGACAGGCGGGTTGGCAGCCGCAGTTGTTTTATAATTTTGAGTTATTATCAGGAAAATGCTGCGCCATCTGTTTCAGTTCCTCTGTAGCCTCTTGACACCCACTGAAAGATAAGGGTAGGATATTCCACAGCGCACTACTTTTTAAGTTAAATTAAAAGATAAAATACCTACTCGTATTTTGATAACATATTATTAAATTTATGATTTATAACTAATGTTACTAATGAAGAAAAAACAATTTCTATTTTTTTATTTTAGTAGTACTACTTCTTGTCGTTTAAATTAATTAACTCTATTTTCCAAGATAAAGTTTTCACAGAAGAGCCATGCTGCAGCTATATTAATAGTATAGTTGTAGCACGAATGGGTCGGCTCGACCGGGGAAGGACCACACTCTCACAGAATATCAGCGTAAAATAGCAGCTTAATGCTGCTGTGTTTCGTATGGTCAGTGAGAGAACCGGAGACCCTTTTTACTGGAAAAGAGGCGTTCTATCTTAGTCCTCACGGCTGACAACGCACCTGCATTTAAATTCGCAAACGAAGATAGATGTAGATGTCAGTGGGCCACAGCAACCACTTACCATCAGGTGGACTTTGTGCTCGTTTGTCACACTTATTCTATAAAAAAATGGGGGTTCAGGGAATCACAAATAATACACAGATCTGGTACCAAAGATTAATTTAGATGCACAAAGTAATAATTGTATTACATTTCAAAAATATGTAAATATTAGTATGTTTACTTACCGATAACCGAAGGGGGAGAAAGGTTCTCGAATGGCAGCCTAGTACCGGTAAGTGAATTCTAGGGTGGCCTCCCACTAGATGGAGTGACGACCTGGTAAATCATGCAGGAAGTCGATGGATGCAGTTGACTCAGGACCGTGCTTTGTGGCATTCCTTGTGGGATATGTTCAGCAGTGGGCTTGTCAAGGATTGTAACGAATGAATAAATTTTAACTTATATCTTCACAATATGTTGATGCGTCAAATTGCTGATGATTAAAATTTTTATCATCATTGAAGTACAATTTTGTTTAATTAATAAACACAAAACAAATTGAAGACATTTTTGTTTAATTAATAAACACAGTAAAGTTTGTTTAAATGATGTAGTTTTAAAATCCTCTACAGAATATTATTTAAACGAATATACAAGAATATCGACCCGCGTGTGGTTAAGTTTCCGCCAAAACTCAGACAATTATACCATCGCAAATTAGTGTTGGTAGACCGAATTAAACGAACACTCTTTTTATTTATAACTTTATGTGAGAAAATTTGTCATTTTTATTAACTATTTTTATTTAATTAATAAAGCAAAAACAGACCTAAAATAATTATTACAATGTACAATCATTGTAATAATATTTTCAACAGACATACTTATCACCACTATTGGAATTATACCAAGAATTTAGATATAAAAATTAGATATAACAAGAAGAAACATAACATTGTCTTGTCACAAAAACTAGAATCAAGTAAGTTTTGCTGAGAGACAATTCAGCAAAAGAGTAGTTGACTTTTTTTACATTAAAATGTACAAGGAAATAAATATTTATACCTAAGTCGAAATCGAAATTATATATGGAACGAAAACCTGACAGAATGCTGATTAACCAAATGGAAATGTGGGATTATGAGGGTGACCGACTGATTTAAATATAGGATGATACTCATTTCGTCTATTCTTTATTTGGTCAAAAATTTAATTAAAACAATATTCTTCTTAATCTATAAATATTAAAATTACATTTTTTTCTGGGTCCACTGCTGTTAATAGGTTTCACTTGTTATAAGTGGTATTAGTCATAATCGCAACGGTTGACAGGCTGCTTGGCGTTTACAGTAACAGATGTTTCCGAGTCTGGTTATTTCGCTTATGGTTTATACAAGAAGGTATATTGCTATCTGTTGACAGTCTTGAAGTCTAGGGAGACCTTTTCCATGGTCATATCTTACGACTCCCATGGACCCACCATTAATTAGTGGTCCATTTTCTTACGCCGCCACAACGAAATTATACAGTCTTTCTATTGCCAAGTTTAAATATTTGAATTAACAAAAACTGTATTTAAAAAGAGTGATTATATTATAAATGAATAAATGGTTCATAATAACCACGGTGGCTGCTTCTAAGCTGTTTCTTAAAGTTTCGCTAGGTTTCTTGCTGGTTCTTTCCAGGACAAAGGCTTTTTTCCGATCCAGTGTAAAATTAAGAAATGAATTATTTTAATAAGAATCACTTGTAATCTTTATTGAATAAAAAAATATTCTATTCTATTCTATAAATGTTTTATCAAACTTTTTATCATAATCGTCATCAATCACATCATCAGCTTCTCTTATTCCACAGTAAGATAAAGATGCACCCACTGGTGAATATTTTATTCTATTCTGTCCTAAAGAAAAAAAAAAATATCGTTGTTTCCAAGCAATTTAACTAAAAATAATTTTGGAATGTTTTAGTGTAGTATATATATAGCCCTCACGACTATATATATTAGAGTTAAATTAAGAATAAAGGGAGTATAATTAAAGTTCTTGTACAAGCAACACGTCTCCTATTTATAAAAACCTTCAACATTACATGGCGACCTCACAGGATGTGCGCTGCACATGCACGCGCACTGCCGGGGCCTACTACATAAAAGAAGAAAAAATATTATAAGAAATCTAAATTAAATTATGAAGGGCTTGTTAAGAAGATTGATAATAAAAAAAAAAAATAACAAAGAGAACATAATACCGGATGACAAATAAAATTTAAATTATGAATATAAGAAGAGACAACAATTTTACTTATATTTAAAGAAGATTTTGAAGACCAATTTAGTAAGACAACCAAGAAATGACAAACAAAGAAGAATGAAGAAAGACCTGAAGAAGAAATTATAGAAGAAGCTCTAGTAACATTGCTATTAAATCAAGATTGACAAGTTTCAAGAAAGAAGATTTCAAGATCCAGAAAACATCTTAATCAATATTCCTTCAAGATAAGAGTACCAATTTTATCAAAATAAAACGAAAGAAGAAAGAAACGTGCCCATATACCTACGCATACACGCTCGTCGGTTAAAGGTACTTTAATTTGGCCCATTTTTAATATTATTACTATATTATTACTTAAATAATGTTATACAGTTCTGGGAAAGAAAACTTTAAATCATTAATTAACAAGTAGGAAAACATTAGTACTTATTAATAGAAAAAACAAATGATGTATTAAACCGCAACAATTAATCGGTAAATAACCACTTATTAATAATAATATTCTTTTTGCAACAATATGGTTGTACAATGGTGTTTAAGTATAATTTAGTTTTACATATTATATTAGTGTAAAATATTAATGGTCAAGTAACTATAACAATATTTATCGAAATTTTATAACACATAAATTATTCAATATTATTCAATTTATATGGTAACTAATTAGTTATGTAACAGCGTCAGAGGAAATACCAACGTAAGATTGTTATTATGGCTCAATGTCATATACTATATTCTGTTATACTATATATATATATTATACTATAATTATATGTTGATATGACCATTAATTTGTCAATCATTATATATTATAAATTATAAATGTTACATCCAATTATCATTAATTTATTTCTGTATTTATGTCCAATTTATTAATTATGACAAGTTTTATATAAAGTAATATTCAATAAAAATAATTTATTACTAAAACAAAATTTAAGTAGGTCGTTACTGTATAAGAGTTCTCCTAATTAAGAATAACAATAATATACACAGGTACATAACACCAGCATATCCTTAGATAGGTACACTTCGTAATAAAAACGGAAAGGGAAATTGATTAAAAAATGCTATCCTATTATAAAGTTTATATGTCGCCGACCTAAGAGAGTTTTAATAGTAATATTTCTAACAGAGTTAAACTTTGACTGACAAAATAATATTATCCATTTTGTACAAAATTAACAAGGATGTATTTAAAAGGTGAAGAATGAAAGAAAGGAATGTTCAAAAGTGTGAATATGAATGATTGTTAAGTTTCGTCAATATTGGACTGATCACCCAAATATTGATGAATGCTTAAACTCCTGGTATGGAATTCATTATGAACGAGAATAATGCAAGTTAGTATAGTAAGTGGAGCATGCAAGTGTATAAAAGTAATCGATAGAGTCAAATAGATAATAACATGTTAATAAGGAACACGGTAATGTATAAATAAAGAATGAAATAAGAGTTATGAAATAAATAGAAATAAAACAAAAAGTTGACCTGCATAAATAAGTATGGAGAGATACGGAACGTCCATCACTGGTAAAGCATATAGTCCTCGAGCAGGGTATGTTTCCATGTTTGGATGATAAAATCGGGAGTAACGGGCACTAGGGAACAATACCTCAGTACAAGTGAGATGTGAACAATTTTACCACATTAGTACTGTTGGGGACCAGAGAAGTCTTAAATTTGTTACCCTTAATAATGGTACATTGAGGTCGTATCCTTCATTGGATCATAGTGTGAACTTAGTTCCTCCGTGACAATGTTGGAGTCTCTTAAAATGACTTAAACGTTGACCCTAGGTTGCACAACCCAAGGTACAGTTTACCTTGATATAGTATGATTTAAAAAGTTTATGTACCAATAAAATAAAATGAATGTAATATGTAATATAGTACCCAAGTAAACAAATGTATATGTATAAAGTACCGCATGATAAACATCATGAAGTAAAATATAAATGAAGTGAATTAAAACCCGATTCCCGGTATCTAAATAATAAATAAATATATAAGTGAATAGAGAGAAATAAAGCTCGGTAAAGGTCAAATATATCACAAAAAAATTACGTACAAGAATTATGGAAAAAATTATAATATAAAGGCCTAACAAACGAAAATAAGGAATAAGGTGGTCCCTGACCAAATCTATAAAGTTAGATAGGCAATTATTTGCATTTCTGTATTAGGGCTATTAATGCTGTCCAAAATGCTACTAACACGTTGCTATTACACCTAGTAACTATATTATCTATCCATACAACCACACGTAAACAAAAATATTAATCAAAATAATAAACACATTTTCGCGTATTTAGTTATTTTACCATATTTTATATGAATTTACAAGATTTTTTCATATTTACAATAACTACCCTAAATTTCTCTTATTTTATTTTTTTTGTTTATCTAAAATTTGTACAATTTTTAAAAGGTACACACAAAATTTTGTATATTGTTACTAAAATCAAGTCCAAAGTGTACTTACTATTATAAGTTTCTATAATGTAATAGTATTTTTTTTATATTATAGACACCGAAACATAAAATTATGTTATCTGCTTTAAAAAAATCTCTTCTTTCTAATAAATATTTTTTAAACAAACTTTAGGTGTGTAATAGTCTATATTTTAAATTTCTGTAATGAATATCGATAATGTATGTAATCGTATTATCACAATGAAATCTAACTATCTAAACTGTAAATTAAGAAGAAATGTTTAAAACAAATATTTAACGGAAAACTATTAGGAAAGAAAATTATTTTATTTACGATATCATTTTATTGTATTGTTGAAAGTAGGTACCATCATACGATATAATCTCAAACGTTTCCATATACGTGTACCGGAATTTAAAACAAAGGTGTCAGCAAATCGCTTTGCGGCTGGGATCGTAAACATGTTTTGATCTGTCTATTGTTATGTTAACGAAAATGATTAGGTACATTGCTTTATTGACTTCTTTGTTCTGGATATCTTAATATGAAATGTAACAAACTATTTTCGGTATAATATTGATTGAACTATCAAATCATAAACTTTTATCCATTACAACTTATTTTCTGGGAAAATTGTACAGTAATGCCAACTTACTTGTGTGGATTATGAAATAATTATTTACTTAATATGATTTAGAAACTCATTATACTATGTTTACAACTAATTAATTTAAATTTTTGTGCCCATAATATTGTGAGCCTCAATCCTTGACTGACAACGATATACCTACCTAAATATTATATGAGACTATGGATATAAATTTGTAATGCCTGTAAAATTATACCAGATGTCCGCGAATCTTCTAAATATTTATATTGCCTAATAATGTCAAATATGTATGTTGTATGTGCATGATACATCATACCAAATCTATTGTGACTTTGAAATTACTATGGACAGGGGATCTGGCCACCCGACGTACCCATAGAATATACCTGTTTTGACTTTTGTAATTTATATTCTTATTAGATTTAAGTTTAATTTTGATTTTATAGTTAAAAAAAACAAAATGTAATCATTTCTTTTTATTTATTTTTTGTCGGTGGAGGTGTAGTAGTATATATATAGCCCTCACGACTATATATATTAGAGTTAAGTTAAGAATAAGGGAGTATAATTAAAGTTCTTGTACAAGCAACACGTCCTATTTATTAAAACCTTCAACATTACAGTTTACAAAATATATTTACTAACTAAATAAATATTATTTCTTCAGCTATTTTTGTACCAAATGAATGTTGCAGAAACAGCAAAGAAGCCTATGCGAGACGTCAATTCTACAAAATCATAAATCGAGAGGAATTAGTTACAACTACCATTTCTAATTCCATGAACGACATGACCTCTTAATCTAGGTTAAGTTTTCTTCAAATATAAACCTTTATTTATACAAAATAATATATTAAATAATATGTTTCATCGCGTGGGCTTTGTGGAGACGCGACTATGGGAATTCATGGTGTAATCATCTTCTTTAAGCAAACATAGAATATCTGGACCAGTAAAAGGGAGGAGCTTTAAAGGTGTAAGACGACTCGTATCGCCAATCCACTAGAAAACGTGGCGTTATGGCGTTATTTCTTGGAGTGGAATTTTATGGTTTATTGAAAAACAATTAAGAGGACTATTTAAATTAAAGTAATGTTTATTATTGATACGTGAGAAAGGTTCGATCTCCGGCTGGCACCTCTGAAAATATTATTATACTTTTCACCTTTTTTTTTTAGAATGAGGGAGATAAACGAGTACACAGTCCACCTGATGGTGAGTGAATGCAGTGGCCCCTAGGCAACTACATTTATACTCGATTAAGAATCAATATGCAGATGCGTTGTCACCCCTGAAAACTAAGATGCAATGCCTCGTATCCAGTAAAAAGGATCTTCGGTTCTCTACACTCACCATACGAAATACAGCGCTACTTAGCTGCTATTTTGCGCTGGTATTCTGTGAGAGCGTGATCCTTCCCCGGCCAAGCTGTCCTGTTCATGCTAGGACCATAGTATAACCGCAGCATGGCTCTACCACGTACAAAAACGATGTCGATTTAAGTTTGAATAAATTAAAAATAAAAAATAAAGTTTTTTTTAAAACAAGCTTTTATTTAAATTCTCTAAAAAGAATAAAATAAACTTTTCCTTTAAAACGTTTACTATCAACTTAACTAAAAGGAAAAAGACAAATAAAACTGATCTCCACACCATTAATTTAAGAAAAACCATTTTGATAAACCCTGTTCTGCAGCATGGAACTGCGAAATCGACTGGTCTCAGCATTGGTTTTCAGTCCACCCCACACCTCGAGGCAACTCGAGGTATGGGGCACTAGCACTCGCTCATGATGTCCAAAAATTTAAAGAAAAAAAAAATATAAATGCACTTTAAGCAGATTTAGCCTTTTTAATAGAATAGAGTGTAAATGTTATATTTCTTGCATTTTTGTAAATAAAAGAAAATCGAAGGCAAATAAACATAAAATATTCTAATAATATTACAAAATAAGTTACTACCTAATATGCCTTTTTCATGTCAGTTTCAAATTAATTATTTTTCATATTTCTTTTGCAATATTACTCAAACCGCTCGTTGTCTATGAAACAAATTTGGCTAATTCACTAATAAATTATTTCATCATTAAATGGAGAAAATGAGGCTATATTAAAGTATTTTTTACTACTTTTACCTAGATACTACATCTTATTAACGTGGTCTAATGCTATTCTTCAATCATACGTCATTCAGCACTAACTTTATCTTCAGTTGTTCTACTTGAAGTACGTTCTAAACGCAGATAGTCTCCGAGATTGCTACGACTACAATTGAGCTCATTGAACCGGTTGTAAACAGTAAAAAAGGAAGAGTTTTAATCATGAAATATCAATCGATGTATATCATAATTTTGTTTTTAAAGAAAGTCCCTATAAATCATAACAAATAAATTCTCAAGATAAATTCATCTTGTCGTATTATACACACTTTATAAATTACAACCAATTTGTACAGTGGAAACAATGACAAATTAAAAATTGTCTCATCTATTTAAAAATAGTTTAAATTCCAAATTTAATGATTGTATATTCATTAAAAATTTAATGTTAAAAGCATTAAATTTCATTAAAATGTTATTAAATTACTTCAATTAAATCATTCAAATAAAGTTTAGGTTTTTTTCGATACACTATGTCTTAGTATCGATTTCAGAACCTTTTACATTATGCGGAAATTATATATTTATTTACTTTACTTTAAAGTTAAACTTGACCCTTTTAAGTGGACTAAAGTAATATCCTCAAGGCAATAAATTTACATCATATAACATTTTTATCCCATATTTTTTACCCTTAGAGGTGGATTTTTTTGAAAACGTCTTTGACAAATGTACTAAAAAAGGAATAATTGAAAACAATCCGTCAAGTTATTGACTTGATATATCGAATTGAGATCCTCCTATTTTTTAAGTCGGAAAAATAAATTTGTTATCAAAATATACAACATACATATTAGTAATTGCTTTGGGGAAACGATCAGCAATAAATTTAATACCGCATTTGTCGGGAGCTATTCGACATCAATTTTTTGCTTATGATAAGTGAGCAGTAGGCCGTAGGTTGTTACGAATTTGTACCTTTTTAATGTTTAGTCATAAACCGCTGCGAGAGTGATCAGCAGGGTTAACCAAGATAACTTTCTACAGTCATCAACAGTAATAGAAAACTGTAAAAATGAATGGCAATTACATAATAACTCAAGGTTAGGTCGTTACTAAGTGTTGATTTCATTCATTTTTATAGTTGTTTATTAGCGTTACTAATGGTAAAAAGTTCCATCACAATGAAGAATTAAACACAAAGCAATCATGCTAAGTTGAATTGAATTTTACTATTTTAGTAAATTAATTTCAAAACTAAAAACTAAGATATCTCAACATAATTTGACGTCTCCATGGCGCAGAGGTTTAGCAATAAGTTGCGGCGTTGACGACTGCGGATTCGAAACCTGTTCGGAACAAGTATTTGTAAGGCCTAAATTAATTGTTCGGGCACGATGATTATTCCTATGAATGAAAAATAACAAGAAAATTGTTGATGGAATTATGAAGCGTCTACTTATGTCACCATTACAGATATCAATAAAATAATTTACTATGTGTTTGATATATGAGGTTTAAATAGCAGGTGTTTTTGGCTAGCCGCTCACTTAGCGGTCAGCCACCGTAGAGTCTACTACACCTGAAGATGCCTCGTGTAGAGGCGAAACACGTGTCGTATTGTCGTCGGTGGTGTGTCTTTCCTAGTGTAGTGGTGGTGGAAGTGGTGCTGGGATTAGTGGTGACGGGGATAGTGCACGCAATTGAGGGAGGCCGGGAGGTGCTCTTCAAACTAGGTAAGACACATCATTTTATTTTATTGAGCGGATATTGCAAAGTAAATTTTTCCAACCTTAATATAATGGATTTCCGCAAAGTAACGCCTGATTCTATTAATTATTTTTTAGTTTTAGTCGTTATTGGGAAGACGCTGTTGTCTATTTTTTGATTTGTTTCCCTCTGTCGCCTCTTACGACACCCACGGGATGATATGGGTAGTGGATATTCTTACACTGCTACTACACGGTAAAAAATACGAAAAAAGTGAAATCGGATGATAGACTATATTACGTCGTCACTACACGACACTTCATATCTTGTAGATTCATTTAAAAAAGTAAAATCAATTTAAAAAAGTTCACCTTTTTTATAGGAGAGGGGGCAAACGAGCATGCGGGGGATCGCAGATGTTAGATGCGATAAAATACGCAAAGAGATGCAACGAGTCACGATGCAGTGAGTCAAGCCGATTGGAAAGAACTCGGCCGTCGACGATTCGAACCGCTCAGCGCAGAGAAGGGAACAGTATTCCATGTGCGCCTTGTAAAGTTGCAGAAGTACTGTCCCGCTCTGCTGAGCACGCCAAGCTTTTTAGAGGCCAATTTAGCCTTCTCTTCCAAGTGACCACGAAACTGCACGTCACTCGATATGTTGACGACGAGAATTCTGATATGGCTGAGGCAACAAGGGAAAGTTCTGAAACTGAGAGATGACAAAGGGTTCTTTTAGTGGTAAGCACCTGTTATTTTATACACGATTATAAGTACCGATAATATCATCGAAGTTCTTTAGATATTCCTTTATTTATACTCTCTCTCCCTCTCTCTCATTCTTTCTTTTTGGTTTGTTACTTCAATGTTTTAAAAAAAAACTTAAGGGTAGGGAAGGAAAATTAGTTTAACGGAAACGAATAATTAGTTTTAAAAGAACAATCTTTGATGTCAAACATATAAATGTACATTTTTAAGCGTTATAAGCCAGAGGTTGTATTATTGTACTACTATCCTATTTTATGATAAGTGGTGATGTAGCCGATGATAGAAAAACTTAGCGACTTAATTTAACAAAAGCCCGTTCCCTCTTGCCCTGAAGACACCCACTTTGTAATCAGATGTAAAGACAGATGCTAGCAAACTCCTTTGCTATAATTATTATGAACGACCAAGCAAAACCATTTATTTTGGTTCAAACAACTTCCTTGTGGAATTGTCTACCACCAGCGATTTTTCCGGACCGATACGACCTAGGAACCTTCAAGAAAAGAGCCTACTCTTTTTTGAAAAGGCCTGCAACGCACCTGCGATTCCTCTGATGTTGCAGTTGTTCGTGGGCGGCGCGGCGGTCGACACTTACCATCAGGTGAGTTGCGTGCTCGTTTGCCCACTCTTCTATAAAAAAATGCGTGGTATGTGGACAAATAAAAGGGTGGAATATGATGTAATAATAATCTTTGGAGTAGAAACTGGCAAAGCGTCTGGTTATCTGATGGTGGCAGGGAGAGAGAGAGAAATTATGAATGTAATGGAATTTAATAATTCCGTTTTCACCCACTTCCGTACTTCTTAATAATCAGAAATTTCGCAGACGTATTAATAACCGCTGACAATACAATAATTTTATAATCATGATCTTGTATCACTGTGATCATCACAGCTCATGATCAAAGCGTGTAGTTGGAGTGCTTAAGCTCTATTATTCTTCTAAAATAACATAATAATAATGATTTAACTTATCAAATTTACGAAATGGGTCAAGGTGCCTATAGATTTAGATACTATATTTATTTCAATTACTATTGCGTCTTATCTAGACTAGAAAGATAAAGCTGACAGCGAAGGTTTAATTAATGCAAATGGTTCTGTCTGATAACTAACTCAAACGTGAAATGTCTATAAAACTTGAATAAATTAACTTTATTTAAATATTTCTTAGTAGAGTAACAAACGAGCTAAAAAATCACTTGCTGAACAGTGAAAATCGCAACCCTAAGGCAACTATTTTAATTGAGAATATTTAACTTTGAAATGAACTAACAGTTCATCTAATGGTAAGCCTTCAGCACATAGACACCTGCAACTAACTTCAATCACACAATCACGAACACAATAGATGCGTTGTCACCTCTGAGAACCAGGCGGAATGTCTCACAACCTGCAATTATATTGGCTCTATACCCTTTAGACCTGAACACAGAAGCGCATGCAATGTGGTGGTAAATAAAGCCCTGAAAGCCCTTTGAAAATAAGTCTACAAAGCGAGGTCACCTTAAGGGCTTAAATTAAATGCCCACTGGTTTATAATTTATACTTTTCGATACTATCTGTCACACATTTACGTGGATAGTAACGACATACTCTTAAGTATTAAACATTTTCACCAGATTCCTTTAAATTTATCATTGTATTTTTGTCCCATGTGTCGTAATAGTTAGAAACGCCGATGATAAAAAAGAAAGAGATTGAGAGAAAGGCAGAGCGAGGGAGAGAGAGAGAAAAAGAGAGAGAGAGAGAGAAAGAGAGTAAGATAATGAGAGAGAATATTATCAGTATAACTATCCCATGTATAAAATATCAGCTATTTTTTTTAAACTCAAATGTCAAACGAACTTAGAGTCCATCTTATAGTAAGTGGCTACTGAAGTCCACGGACACCTGCAGCCGACTTCATAAAAAGGAGGCGACTGATGCGTCGTTATCCCAAAAGATTAAGATGAAATACCTCACAGCCTGTAATTTTATTGGCTCTATAGAGTCAATAACCCTTCAAACTGGAACACAGCTACGGAAGTTCTGCTAGTTGGCGATAGAATTAGGTAAGAGATACACCTGAGAAAAGGGTATAGAAAAAAGTCATAACACCAGTAAAATGTATGTCCAACTTCTGAGCATGGTCTCCTCTCATATCTCACAGGGTTATAAATCAGAACTGAGTCGGCTGCGCTGCTATGAAGCAAATTGTTGGACTTTACATGACTTATTTACCATAAATTTACTTAATTTCTCAGACTTACAGAATTCCCTACGATTTTTTTCTATCGCTGCGCGCGTGGTTAATCAGTACTTGAAATTGCAATTACCGAATTTATTGGGGTCGACGGGGATCAAACAATGAATGCTCATGTGTAAAGAATTTTACGTCAAGGGTTTTTTTTAAACGAATAAAAGTGACAAACGGACAAACACTTCTGTATTTCGACAACCATTAAAACACTACCGCAAAATACACGTATAACATCCAAATCAATCAGCATCACGGTTAACCGTTTGGACAAAGCGATCAACGACATATTTGATACAAAGCTGACCACGGGAATTCTTTTAAGATTTCGGTAATAAGAGGGGGTGCTAAGAATCTCCGGTGGATGTTCGGTTGCCACCTAAGATGAGACTCGACCAGGCAATATACAACGCACTTATCCTGAGGACTGACGACAAGATCATGGAGTTGGAAGAAGAGATAGAAAAGTTACGCTGGCATATTATAGGATTATCCGAGGTTCGAAGAGAGGGGGAGGATACGATAATCCTCGAATCCGGCAAATTGTGTAACGTCCATGTCACACCTATGCCGATAGTAGTTGGGAGCATTAAGCTCAAAGTTGTTGGCGAGTATGTTTACCTTGTGACAAATAGTTCGACTAAGTAAGTCCAACTTCGACCGAGAGGTCAATCGACGGATTCAACTCGGCTGGGCAGCGTTCGGGGAATTACGACACATCTTCTCGTCACGTATACCTCAAAACCTGAAAACGAGATTGTACAACCAGTGCGTGTTGCCAGTGATAACTTATGTATCTGAGCCGTATGTTGTTTTGCCAGTCTTATGTTGGCCGTATAAGGACGTTCATGGTCGCTAAGTGAGCTATGGATATGCTCGGGGTTTCTCTGCGTGATAAACTTAGAAATGAGGATATCCGCAATAGAACCAGAGTGATCGACATAGCCCAACAGATTAGTAAGCTGAAGTGGCAATGGGCCGGCCATATAGCTCGAAAAACCGACAACCGATGGGGGAAAATGGTTCTTGAGTGGAAGCCTCGTACTGGTGGGCGAAGTGTAGGGCGACTCCCCACTAGATCGAGTGACGACCTGGTAAGACTTGCAGGAAATCAATGGATGCAGGTGGCTCAGGAACGTGCTTTGTGGCATTTCTTGGGGGAGGCCTATGTTCAGCAGTGGACTTGTGAAGGGCTTTAATGATGATGATGATGAATGAGTGTTTGATAAAAACAGACTACAATAATAGATTAGAATTAAATTATACGAAGTAAAAAAAATAATGAATTACAGTTATATAATGTAAATACCCCGAATTTCTGTATAAGGAAAGGTCATCTTCGTATCGCTTATTGTGATTTTAGGAGAACGAAGAAAGGACTGCTAATTTGACGTGATCGACCGCCCTATGGCGGCCCCTTTTCAGGGGAAGAGAATTCCTCCTTTTTATCCTTCTCCCCGAATCAAATACGCGGAGTTCATGGGACCAGGAAAATTGAGCACTCAGAAGCACCAGCCTACCTGACCCCAGAGATTGGTCTGATCTATGGCTTCACCGGCCGAGGAGGGTAGGAAGGAAGCGCCACTTTCCTCGCAATATTGACACTCCACTCCCTCGCGACTCCAACTCCACCGTATCAGCGATGCGGGCGCCTTCAGAGACACGAAGGATAGGGCGACTGGCGTATCGCCATACCAACACGCCACAGTTCAACGCGCAATGGGCTCGACATGCCCGCTCGGAACGGCCTTCTCCGGCCGGCTATTCACCTTGGACCAGTCAAGTGGGTTCCTCTCTTAGTTCACTGTGGGTGACCAAGCCACCGTTACAAAGCTCCCGACAAAACAAAAAGCAACGACAACGCCTGAAACTCGTGGGGAGGAGTTATGCAAGGGTTTTTAGAAAACGTTTCATATTTAAATCACTTACAAATGGGACGTAAAAAGCCAAATTTATTTAAATTTCTTTCTTTCTAAATGTTTACCGTCAAAATGCTCTCACAAATAAATAGGCTGTAACTTGACAAATGTTTGGCTCAAATTAAAGTAGCAAATTAATTGTTTAGTAGGATTACATCGTAAAATAATTAATGTGCTCGTGACCTTAACTTTGTATAACATGTAACTTCTTATACGTACCTATTATGTATAAGAAAATCCACCGTTCAACCCTTCTTTAATAAGCGAACTTTTCGTTTTAGAAATTTAAAACAATAATTTTATAAAATAATACTTTCATATGACTAAACAAAGTTACCAAGTATAAAAAGTTGTATAATTAAGTTAAATGTGCTCTTTCCACTTTCAAAACTATGAATATTGGGAAGATGAAGGAATATGATTATAAGTTTTCATAAATTTTAGAACAATATATTATATAATTTTATGTAAGCAAAACTCACATGAGCTTTATAACATTATATGAGAATAATGTAAATAGTCATAAGTATGTTAGTTTGAAACTTTATTTGCATAACTTTAAATATCACCACAGATTGCTTTGCCAACTCTTCGAGACATATAACTTATGTTCTTACTCTAATACTAGGAATATCTCCTATATCGTGGCGAGGCGTCTTAGATACATTGCATAATAGTGTGTCCTCCAGACGGAATTTCGATCACGGCGGCTAGTTTCAACGGAGATTAGAGCACGAATTTCTGCGCAAGCACAGGTGCACTCTCTATTCCTCCACTCTCATAGTCTAATGGGACTGCAATCCGACACCGACAGCAGGCGCAAGACCAACGGCTTTACGCTTTCTGAGGCACGGGAGTTAAACACTGCACCTGCAGTATCTTGACAGAACAACCCAATAAATGGTATTTTTGGGCCCGACTCGGGATTCAAACCAGTCAGCAAATCTAAAGACCCTTATTTGTTTTCAAGAAAATTAGTTGTTTTTGTAAGGCTTTCAAAGAAAAAGAGAAATTATGAAAATTATAGACAAAACATCAAGAAAACAATATTATATCCATAATCAAAATATGAAATGATCATACGGAGCAAAACAACAAACCAAACAAACCTTGGAATCAATAACAGTACATAACATGATAGCGCTTTTTATGCAAGAAGAAATTTAGCTTAACTAAATAGTGACCCAAACTAAATAGTAACCAACCGTACCGACTGCTTTCTTGTCCCATGAATGACTTACCAACAGCCGTATTTGAAGTAAATGCGTTTGAAAGGAAAGACAGAGAGACTTGACGTCGTAGTTTTTTTTATAGAATAGTGTGACAAACGAGCACATAGTCCACCTGATGATAAGTGGATGCTGTGGCCCATAGACACCTACCTTTACGTCTATCCTCGAATAAGAATCAAAATGTAGAATGCATTGTCACCCTTGAGGACTAAGATAAGCGGAATGCCTTATTACCATAAAAAGGACCTCCATTCATCTTACACTCACTAAAATAAACAACTGCTATTTTTGTGATAGTATTGTGTGAGAGCGTGGTCCTTCCCCGGTCGAGCCAACGCTCAAACACGTTGGAAAAAAGATAAAAAAAATTATTTTACTCCTCGTCGTTTTTATATAAACAAACAATTGAAATGATGAAATGACACTGTGGGCGGTGTAAGAACATCCACTACCCCATACCTTTCAGTGGAGTCGTAGAAGTGACAGAAGTAAACAAACCAGAAAGTGGGCAGGAGGTATTCGTAATAACACCGTTAAATCACGAAATTGCGGTTACCAACCCGCCTGCCAAGCGTGGTAACTATGGCAAATATCCCCTCCATGAGACAATCTATGGGAGGCCTATGTTCAGCAGTCGACTTTTCATAGACTGTAACCGTAACGGTTAAGAAATAATTAGTAGGATTGACGACCGTAGTACCAGACATTTTGCACCTTTGACGCTGGTGACCGTCGCCGGTCTGGATTTTTACGGCTGGTGATAACGAGATTGTAAACCACTATTAATATGAAATTAAAAAAATATGGATTGATTTTGGGACATAAAAAAGTCGCTGAACCTCTCTGAATGTAACAAAAGTTGATTGAACAAAGTAACAAAGTTCTCTGAATGCGTCTTTAATATTGAATTGCCAAAAGCTTTTAAGCCTCTTTTTGATGTTTAGACTTCTGCGCGGCGGAGGAAACGCTAGGAGAATTTAAAATACTCCGCCCACCTAACGTAAGAATAAAATTTTTGTAAAAGAATGGTAATAATATTTTAAGTAAATGACGAAAACTGACTGCATAGTAAATCTACTAGACTAGTAAAGCGTCTACTATCTCACACATAAAGCAATGATCATTCTTAGGACAAACGTTGGACATTTTGGTTTTCATTGTATTGAGCAAATGTATCGGTATAGATTACAAAATGACGGCTTTTAAATTGTTTTTTTTTTAATAGTAGAGGGGGCAAACGAGCATGCGGCTTACCTGATGGTAAGTGACTACCGCCGCCCATGAACAAAACCTGAAAACAAGATTATTCAAACAGTGCGTGTTGCCAGTGATGACCTATGGATCTGAGACGTGGTACTTCACTGCTGGCCGTATGAAGAAGCTCGAGGTCACTCAGCGAGCTATGGAGCGAGCTATCCTCAGGGTTTCTCTGCGTGATAGATTTAAAAACGGGGATATCCGCAGTAGAACCAGAGTAACCAACGGATTAGTAAGCTGAAATGGAAATGGGCCCGTCATATAGCTCGAAGAACCAACAACCGATGGGGTACAAAGGTTCTCGAGTGGCAGCCTCGAACCGCCAGGCTAAGTGTAGGGCGTCCCCCCACTAGATGGAGTGACGACCTGGTAAGACATGCAGGAAATCAATGGATGCAGGTGGCTTGGGACCGGGCATTGTTGCATTCCTTGGGGAGGCCTATGTGCAGCAGTGGACTTGAAAAGGGCTATAATGATGATGATCGTGATGAAAATATATTTAGTTTATAATAGCCGTTATGTAAATAATGATATTAAGGCCATCACCGTTAAAATAACCCTTACTAATTTGTAAAAATAACTGCTGGACCTGAGCTCCTCTCGCTGCAGGCAGGATTTGCCTACATCGCTACTACCTTCGCTATTACCTACTATCGCTTGGCAAGTGGATTGATCATCGCAGGAGATATCTCGCATATTTTGCTGTGCTCTTTAACGCTGGTCTAGCTTAAACGGAGACGAAGACTCCATATGATTTCTCTGCTATTTCCAATAGATCCTTTCCTCCTTTCCTATACTCATGAAACACAATGGGCAATGCATTCTCTTACCGCCACCACATGGCTAGAGTAGAGAACAATTACTAGAACTGAACTAGAAATAGAATAACTAAGAAACTCAAAATTTTAAAGTATTTTTATTTTATTTTATTAAAGGAAAAAAAAATGTTTTCCTAGAAATAATGTAAGTAAACAGACCCTTTTTTTAATTAGTTTCCTTGTTATCTTGTTTTATTTCTTATTTAATTTAACTCGCTTTATTTCAGTTGCTTATTAAAGTTTCATAGTGAGGTAACTATTTATTCAAGAGAAGAGAAAAAATGTAAAATTTTTTCATGTCTCTTATCTTTGATTTCGAAAATTCTTTGTTTTTCCCTCGCTGAAAACTTTATCATTCATTTATTCATTCATTGTAGCCTTTAAAAAGTCCACCTCCCCATATATTGCCTCATAGTGCGGATATTTACCATAGTTGCCACGCTTGTCAGATGGGTTGTCAACCGCAGTTTTTTACGTGGTAGAGTCATGCTGCAGCTATATTATAGTTGTAGTACAAATGGGTCGGCTCAATAGCGGAAGTACAACGCTCTCACAGAAAACCAGCGTAAAATAGCAGTTTAACACTGCTGTGTTTCGTATGGTGAGTGTAGAGAACCGGAGACCCTTTCTACTGGAAAAGAGGCATTCCATCTTAGTCCTCACGGGTGACAATGCATCTGCATTTAGATTTTTTATTGAGGATAGATGAAGATGTCTATGGGTCACAAGCAGCCACTTACCATCAGGTGGACTGTGCGCTCGGTTGTCACCCTTATCCTATAAAAAAAATAACTTCACCTATGGGTTGATATGGGATAGTGGATTCTGTTATGCCGCTACTACACGGCTAAGACTTAAACTAGGCTAAACTGTAATGGAATATTGCGTTTTAGAGCTTGTACTAATTTACTTAAGGAAAATTCATAAGCATGCGGGTATTTCTAAGAATTTTTTAATAAGTAAATATTATGATTCGCCGATCTACACTGGAACCCTTTAATTTTCGCTTCATAATTCCCTCGATAAATGAAATGAGGATGGTGATCAGCAGTGAAGCGTTAATGGGCTATCAATTTACTTTTAAAGGGTTTTCATTATAATTTTTAAGGATCTTACATTAGGTTTTAAAGTATATCGTGTATTGTACCGTATTCTGTGAAGTACAATATTTGTTGGCATATTAAATTTTGGCAATATTTTATTAATTTTTAATGCTACCAATATGTAAGTTTTAATATTATTTCAAATTCGGCAAAACGCAAAACTTATGGAATCTACTTGTAGTCTGTATATTTGTCCGTCATCAAGGCTCTGCTCTTCTCTCAGTGTTTTGCCAAGAAGGTTGAATTGGTATCAGTGAACATCAATTTGTTATTAATTGTGCTTCATTGGTTTTATTATTTGTTTATAATTAGGACCGTGTAGTGTAGGGTAAGAGTTTTCACTACCCCATAATATCATCTCGCGGGTATCGAAAAAGACGTTAGAGGGAAAATGAAACAGGAGATGGGCAGCAGCGTCTTCCTGATATTAGCTGAAAATAATAGAAAAACTTCCGTTGCCAACCTCCCTGCCATGCGTGGTAACTTTGGCAAAACTTCCCCTATGAGGGAAACTATGGGGAAGACTTATGTTCATCAGTAGACTTTGGTAGGGCAGTAATAAATGAAAAGTGAAAGAAACTAAAAATACACTATGAGGTTAATTTTCTTCTGATAGTAAATGTACAAAAAGCTGCAAAATAGCAATGATAAATTATTTTTGGTTTAGATAGTAAAGGAGATGGGTAGCAGTATATTCCTGATAACAAAAAAATATAAATGCGATTATGAAACCGCTAACCAAGCTCGGCAACTATGGCAAATATCCCTTCCAACACGAGGCAATCAACGGGGGAGGCCTATGTTCAGCAGTGGACTTTTGACAGGCTGTGATGGGGATGATGATGGCTTTTAATTAAAAATGACTGAATAATAAAACAGCCAAATTGATTTACCTCGAAAGGGAAATGTGACAGCTTCAATCCGTCATTCACTGAGACGTCCAATTCATGATATTTGGGAATGGATGATTCGGTTTTAATGTGTATTTCAATCAATGTCGCTTGCAAGTCAAATCGTTTGTGAACAATAACTTTAATAAATAAAATGAAAATGTGTTTTGTTTTGAACGGGTACGTTATTTATGTTCGAAATACAAAATATGTATTTTATAAAGTAAATATCAACGTTTGACATATTTTTATTCTATTATGACTTATAACATTAAATCACGTAAAAAAACGCTAGATCGGAATTTAAAAACATATATTTTTAGAAGAATACTATTCACTAAATACACTCTTGGACAAATTTACAAACACAGTCTGTACTTTTATTGGTTCTTTAGAGCCAATAGCCCTTCAGACCGGAATACAGCAATAGAAATACTGCTAGTTGGCGGTAGAACTAGGTAAGAGATACACCTAGGTATAAGGGTACAGAAAAATCTCTACCACCAGTAAAATGTATGTCCAACTACTGAACATGGTCACCTCTTATCTCACAGGTTATACATCAGAACTGAGTCCGCTGTGCTATGAAGGAAATTGTTGGACTTCTCATGACTTATTTACCATGAATTTACTTCATTTCTTAGACTTACAGAATTTGATTCGATTTTTTTCTACCGCTGGGCACATGGTTAATCAGTACTTGAAATTGCAATTAACGAATTTATTGGGGTCGACGGGGATCAAACAAAGAATGCTCACGCGTGAAGAATTTTACATCCAGGGCTTTCTTTTAAACAAATAAATGACACAAGGGCAAACACTTCTGTATTTCGAAAACCACTAACCCATTCCTTGTAACGTGTATTACATAGAGTTCATTTGTATTGTTAACTAATGAATCTGAATATCAGACAGTGCAATAGGGTATTACACCCATTTTCAAAAAGTGTTTTAAATGAATCCTAGTGATAATGAACCACTATAATTTTTATATACTTTTTTTTAAACCGAATAGTGCCATAAAAATTACTTTTAATCTATCGTTTTCAATTTTGTGAAAACGTTTGCCGCCATGCTGTTCAACTCGTGACGTCACTACCCTAGAATTTTGCCGATTTTCCAAAGGAATAAAACACTTTTGGATGTTTAATAATGAGTTATCATCTATATCATCGTTTTGTTGTGCCTGAATGCAAAAATACGAGCATATGAACGCCGGGGAAGTTATGAATTCAAGTGCCAAACTGATTTAAATATATGAAATACTTGGTTAAAACTGGCAAGAAGAGACCCGAAGGTATTGTTTACAAAATCTAAACTATACTTTTGTGAAGATCACTTTGATGTAAGTAGGACTTATATTTAACTATTGTTTATACAAAACAATACATCATGACATGATAGGTGCAATAGATTTTGTAATAGATTAATCGCTCGTCTGTCCCGCCCTTTGTGGGCCATTTTGACAACCCTTGTGCAGTGCAGTGTTTTACTTGTTTCGTGTTTTCTATTATATGGGAATAATGACATGGTTTGTACAAAAAAATATAACAAAATTATTTTCACCTGTTTATATTATATTATTTATAAATTAGTACTAAAATGAAATAATAAACTCGCTTTATTTCAAATGTCATAAAGATTATTGCATGTTTTAGCTGGAAATGACATGGAAAATTACACACAATAATATGATTATGGGTTCTGGTAAACGAATTGAATTATAGAATAAAGATTAGTGCTTTCTGCTTTACGAATCCGTCTTCCATGATGCCTTTACAATAAAATTCGGAATAAAACTCAACAATCATACTGATGACTTGAAAATTTTCGAAATAACACAACACATTAGCTAGTTCTCTTAACCAGTGACGTCACGACGGTATCTAATATGGCGGACAGCGTATTGCAGATTTGAGGCACAGATAAAAATATTCTTAAATTGAAATATAAAATTTATAATGCATTTTAATAAATACAAATCAATATTTCTCGTTTACTTTTTACAAAATCTAAAATAAATATATATTTTTCATATTTTTTACATGTGTAAGATACCCTATTGTTAAAACTTTTAACAATTACGCTTAACGCCGATGCTAACATATTTTCAAAATTAACAGTAAAGTTAGTAGGTTATCTTAGAACAGCAATCAATAGCTTAAGTTTAAAAAATTGAAAATAATTTGTAGTAAATACCATTAAAATACATTAGTATTGGTGAGTTCATTATGATTATAACATGTACATAACTGAGAAAATCGTTGTCATTTATGTTTTGATATCAACCTGAAAATACTACCGCAAAATGGACGTATAACATCCAAATCAATCAGCATCACGGTTAATCGTTTGGAAAAAGCGATCAACGACTTTAATACAAAGCTGACCACGGAAATTGTTTTGAGATTTCGGTAATAATAATGAGTATTTGATAAAACAGAAGACAAATATGGATTAGAATTAAATTATACGAATTAAAAAACAATGAATTACAGTTAGTCAGAATGAAGAAAGGGCTGCATTTGATGTGATCGCCCCTATGGCGGCCTTCTAGTGGAAGACGATTTTTCATCATTTTCCCGAGTCTAATACGCGGAGTCCATGGAACCAGGAAAATTGAGCACTCAGAAGCACCAGCCTACCTGACCTCAGTTTCGGCCGCGGAGGGTAGGAAGCGCCGCTTTCCCTTGCAATACTGACACTCCACTCCCTCGCGGCCTCAACACCACCGCATCAGCGATGCGACCCTCTTCAGAGACGGAGAGACAGAGGAGGATAAGGCGAGTGGCATATCGTCATACCAACACGCCACAGTTAAACGAGCACTCGGAACGGCTTTCTCCGGCCGGCAAATCACCTTGGACCAGTCAAGTGGGTTCCTCTTAGTTCACTGTGGTAACCAAGCCACGGTTACTAAGCTCCCCACCACGACAATGCCTGAAACTCGTGGAGAGGAGTTATGCAAGGTTTTTAGAAAACGTTTTATATTCATATCACTTACAAATGCAACGTACAAAGGCAAATTTATTTAAAATTCTTTCTTTTTAAATATTTTACCTTCAAAATGCTCTCACAAATAAATAGGTTGTAACTTTACAAATGTTTGACTCAAACTAAAGTAGCAAATTAATTGTTTAGTAGGACTACATCGCAAAATATTAATGTGCACGTGACTTATCTTTGTATAACATGTAACTTATACATACCCTATTATGTATAAGAAAATCCACCGTTCAACCCTTATTTATAAAGCGAACTTTAAAACGAAAAGTTCGCTTAAATTTAAAATAATAATATTATTAAAAGAAACAGTTTCCATATGAGCAAACAAGATTACCAAGTATGAAAAGTTGTATAATATATTTAAATGCTCTTTCCACTTTCAAAACTACAAAGAGTGGGATGCAAATAAATGAAATCTTTAAGTTTTTGAATATGTATAAAGATGAAAAATATGATAATAAGTTTTCATAAATTTTAGAACAATATACAGGGTATTTTGAAACGCTCCCGAAAATGAAGACAGATGATAGTACTAAGGATACCTATGATGATGGGTCACAAAAAATTCGATCCCGAGAAAAAAATCATCTTTTCACAACGTTTTATTAACTTTATTCACGCTCCATCATGTTACTACAGTTAATTGAAACGATAATTCACTAAAAATGAAAACATGAAAATACTGAAACATAAAACCAGCAGTGGAATTACTGAATTACAATCAGCTGACTAGGGGTCAATGTACGCGAACGCCGAATTCTGCGCGGCCCGCAACCAGCGATGGTACCACAATACCCAATAATTTACAACACTTGTCTAAATACCTAACTTATCTACTTAACCTACTATTTTGCCACTGTGCTTGTCTCCACGTAGCCACTTTAATTCGAATTCACAGGTTAAATAAACCAAATAACTGGTTCGATTCCCGCTAATGAAAAAATACTTAAATAAAATGTTAAGAAGGTTAGAGTCATGCTTTTTAGCCATTGTGTAGGTATGTTTATTATTTTGATGTATTCCGTTATGTACCTATTCAGATCACTAAGTTATTTAAAAAATTAGGTATGAAACAGCTTACCGATCCTCCGTGGCCTTATGAGATTCTCCAAGGCACATTAACATGTTGCCGTATTCACGAGCACTACCTATAAACGTACCTACGCGTTAGGCATTATTAAAACAAAACAAAAACACAAAACGTAACAACAAGAACAATATCATTAATTAATAAATAACAAGTAATAACGACAATAATTTAATAAACAAAACAATTGCTCGTGATAGTCAACACGGAGCTGTCTCAAAACTAAAATTATTAATCAATCCCAAAACAAATGCGTACGTTGTAACGTCCTTGAAGCATGTGTAAATTCCACAGTGCGAGGCGACACGAAGCAGCGTGTGTGTGAAAGGAAGGGTAGAGTGAGTAGATTGAACAATGCATTAGGTATACACCTAATGCATTGTTTCGTACCGATCTAGTTAAGAGTTCGACGCCCGCGAGGATATTGCCCTATTGTCAGCTGATTTTCTTTTAAGTTTCACTGCTGGTTTTATGTTTCAGTATTTCCATGATTTGTTTTAGTGAAATATCGTTTCAATTAACTGTAGTAACATGATGGAGTGAATAAAGTTAATAAAACGTTGTGAAAAGATGATTTTTTCCTCGGGATCGAATTTCTTTGTGACCCATCATCATAGGTATCCTTAGTACTATCATCTGTCTTCGTTTTCGAGCATTTCAAAATACCCTGTATATAATTTTATGTAAGCAAAACTCACATGAGCTTTATAACATAATATGAGAATAAAGTAAATAGTCATAAGTATGTAAATTTGAAACTTTATTTGCCTAACTTTAAATATCAACAGAGATTGTTTTGCCAACTTCGAGACATATAACTTATGTTCTTACTCTAATAGTAGGAATATCTCCAATATCGTGGCGAGGCGTCTAAGATACATTGCATAATAGTGTGTCCTCCAGACGGAATTTCGATCACGGCGGCTAGTTTCAACGGAGAGTAGAACACGAATATGTTTGCAAGCACAGGTGCCTCTCTAATCCTCCACTCTCATAGTCTAATGGGACCGCAATCCGACACCGACAGCAGACGCAGGACCACTGGCTTTACGCTTTGTGAGGCACGGGAGTTAAACACCCGCATGCATTATCTTGACTGAACAACCCAATAACTAGTATTTTTGGGCCCGACTCGGGATTCAAACCAGTCAGCAAATCTAAAGACCCATACTTGTTATTAAGAAATTTGCTGTTTTTGTAAGGCTTCGGGAGAACTATACTTACAGTAAGGCTAGCGAGAAATTATGAAAATTATAGACAAAAATTCAAGGAAACAATATTATATCCATAATCAAAATATGAAATTATCATACGGAGTAAAACAACAAACTAAACAAAACTTGGAATCAATAACAGAACATAACATGATAGCGCTTTTCATGCAGAAAGAAATTTAGCTTAACTAAATAGTGACCCAAGCCTTAACCAACCGTACCGACTGCTTTCTTGTCCCATGAATTACTTACCAAAAGCCGTATTTGAAATAAATACGTTCGAAAGGAAAGACAGAGAGAATTGACGTCGTAGTTTTTTTATAGAACAGTGTAGTGTGATGCTGTGGCCCAAAACAACTACTTTTACATCTATCCTCGAATAAGAATCAAAATGTAGAATGCATTGTCACCCTTGAAGACTAAGATAAATGCTTTATTGCCATAAAAATGGTGCTATTTATTTTTTGATAGTATTCTGTGAGAGCGTGATCCTTCCCCGGTCGAGTCAACGCTCTAACACTGGAAATAAGATAAAAAAGTTATTTTGATTCTCGTCGTTTTTATATAAACAAATAGTTGAAACGATGAAATGACAGTGTGGTGGCGGTGTAAGAATATCCATACCTTCCAGTGGGAGTAGAAAACGACAGAAAGCGACAGAAGGAAACAAACCAGAAAGTGGACAGGAGTGTATTAGTAATAACACCGTTAAATAATGAAATTGCAGTTACCAACCCACCTGCCAAGCGTGGTAACAATATATGGGGAGGCCTAAGTTTAGCAGTCGACTTTTCATAGACTGTAACCGTAATGGTTAAGAAATAATTAGTAGCTATGTCACTAGAAGACTTCTTTCGTGAACTCAAAGTATACTGTACACCTTCGAGAATGAGGTTCATCCTCTTTAGAACCAAAAGTTTTTATTGTATCAATCCTATCCTTCTTTTTCATCATCCTGTAGAAATCCAATGCTGGTCATTGGTCTCTCCCGTTGTAGGGAGGCTTTGCCTTAATTGGCATGATTGATAGGTGGATTTATGACCGCAGTACCAGACGAGATTGTAAACCACTATCTATCATCAACGATAAGATTATGCTGGCATTTCCCATAATCACCTTTTCAAGACACCGATGGAACGAAATGGCATGATGGATTCCCAAACCGCCACTGCACGAGAGTACTAACCGTATCAGCCAAAATTCTTTTCACATTTTTAAAGTAAGAAATAAATAAAAAAAAAACTAATTTGCCACTATAATACAATACACAGATATTAAATATACGAAAAATTAATATAAATTAAAATAAATTGGATTGATTTTAGTACATAAAAAACTCGCCGAACCTCTCTAAATGTAACAAAAGTTGATTGAACAAAGTAACAAAGTTCTCTGAAGGCGTCTTTAATATTTAATTGCCAAAAGCTTTTAAGCCTCTTTTTTTAACGTCTGCGCGACGGAGGAAACGCTAGGAGAATTTAAAATACTCCGCCCACCTAACGTAAGAATAAAAAATAATGGCAATATTTTTAGTAAAATGACTAAAACTGACTGCATAGTAAATCTACTAGACTACTAAATCGTCTAATATCTCACTCATAAAGCAATGATCATTCTTAGGACAAACGTTGGACATTTTGGTTTTTGTTGTATTGTATTGAGTAAACGTATCGGTATCGATTGCAAAATGATGGATTTTTAAATTAATAAAGTCTTATTCTAGGGTACAAAATATTATCAGAGTGAAAAAGCATAACGTAAAGTACTGAGTGATTCGAACTGGAAAACCATATCCACCAAATTAAACCTCAATTCAGTTTACAATTACATTTTACATTTTACAGTTACAATTCAAATTGAGGCCTACAAGCCCTTAAAATATTTTTACAGCGTCTCAATTTTCCATACTGTAATGTTATGTACTCTCCACGTTATGTGATGAAGAACTTAAGGATACAAGATACTTCTAAAGTTGAGACATGCTACTTGATACTTAACTTATTAAATATTATATTTATACGGAAGTCGTTCGATTTTCATTTGAATCGAATTTACCTAAAAATAAAATAGATTTAGGCATACCTCAAAACCTCAAAACAAGATTATGCAACCAGTCAGTGTTGCTAGTGATGACCTATGGATTTGAGACGTGGTTCTTCACTGCTGGCCGTATGAAAAAGCTCAAGGTCACACAGCGAGCTATGGAGAGGGCTATGCTCAGGGTTTCTATGCGTGATAGACTTAAAAACGAGGATATCCGCAGTTGAACCAGAGTAATCGACATAGCCCAACGGAAAAGTAAGCTGAAGTGGCAATGGGCCGGCCATATAGCTCAAAGAACCGACAACCGTACCGGCAGGCGAAGTGTAGGGAGTCCCCCTACTAGATGGAGTGATGATCTTGTGAAGACATGCATTAAGTCAATGGATGCAGATGGCTCAGGACCGTACTTTGTGGCATTCCTTGGGGAGGCCTATGTTCAGCAGTGGACTTGTGAAGGGCTGTAACTGAGATGGTGATGATGAAAATATATTTAGTTTATAATAACCGTGATGTAAATAATAATATTAAAGCCATATTACAACGATGACATCGTTAAAATAACCCTAACTTATTTGTGAAAATCACTGCTGGACCTGAGCTCCTTTAGCTACAGGCAGGATTTGCGTACATTGCTACGCTTGGCAGGTGGATTGATCATATCAGGAGATATCTCGCATATTTTGCTTCGCTCTTTAACGCTGGTCTAGTTTAAACGGAGACGAAGACTCCATATGATTTCTCTGCTATTTCCCATAGAAGCCTTTCCTATACTCATGAAACACAATGGGCAATGCACTATCTTACCGCCACCGCATGGCTAGAGTAGAGAACAATTACTAGAACTGAATTAGAAATATAATAACTTAGAAACTCAAAATTTAAAAGGAGTTTTTTAAAATTTTATTAAATGAAAAAACATAGAATGTTTTCCTAGAATTAATGTAAATAAACAGACCCGATTTCTTTTAATTAGTTTCCGTGTTATCTTGTTTTATTTCTTATTTAATTTAACATGCTTTATTTCAGTTGCTTTAAGTTTCATAATGAGGTAACTATTTATTAGAGAGAAGAGAAAAAATGTAAAATTTTTTCATGTCTCTTATCTTTGATTTAGAAAATTCTTTGTTTTTTACTTCGCTAGAAACTTTATTATTCATTCATTCATTCATTGTAGCCTTTAAAAAGTCCACCTCCTACATATATTGCCTCATAATGCGGAAATTTACCATAGTTGCCACGCTTGTCAGAAGCTTGTCAACCGCGGTTTTTTACGTGGTAGAGTCATGCTGCAGTTATATTATATTTGTAGTACTAATGGGTCAGCTCAACCGGGAAAGGACCACGCTCTCACAGAAAACCAATCAGTTTAATGCTACTGTGTTTCGTATGGTGAGTGTGGAGGACCGAATACCCTTTTTACTGAAAATGAGGCATTTCATCTTGGTTCTCAGGGATGACAACGCATCTGTATTTTGATTGACTTAATTGAGGATAAATGTAGATGTCTATGGGCCAAATTATCCACTTACCGTCATGTGGACTGTGTGCTCGTTTATTACACAGTCCACATAACGGTAAGCCCTTATTGCCTTTATTCTATAAAAGAGGGTTTTTTATTATTTTCAGTTGTAATAAGGAACACGCTGCTGCTCGTTTCCTGTTTCATTTTTTATATCGCCTTTAAAAAACTTATGGGTTGATATGGGATAGTAGATTCTCTTACGCCGCTACTACACGGCTAAGACTTGAACTTGGCTAGACTGTAATGGAATATTGCGTTTTAGAGCTTGTACTGATTTACTTAAGGAACATTCATAAGCATGCGGGCATTTCTAAGAATTTTTAAATTAGTAAATATTATGATTCGCCGATCTACACTGGAACCCTTAAATTTTCGCTTCATAATTCCCTCGAGAAATGAAAGGAGGATGGTGATAAGCAGTGAAGCGTTAATGGGCTATCAATTTACTTTTAAAGGGATTTCGTTATAATTTTTAAGGATCTTACATTAGGTTTTAAAGTATATCGTGTATTGTACCGTATTCTGCGAAGTACAATATTTGTTGGCATATTAAATTTTGGCAATATCTTATTAATTTTTAATGCTACAAATATTTAAGTTTTAATATTATGTCAAATACGGCAAAACGCAACACTTATGGAATCTACTTGTAGTCTAAATATTTGTCCGTCATCAAGGCTCTGCTCTTCTCTCAGTGTTTTGCGAAGAAGGTTGAATTGGTATCAGTGAACATCAATTTGATATTAATTGTGCTTCATTGGTTTTATTATTTGTTTATCATTAGGATCGTGTAATGTAGGGTAAGAGTTTTCACTACCCCATAACATCATCTCGTGTGTATCGAAAAAGACGTAAGAGAGAAATTTAAACAGGAGATGGGCAGCAGCTTCTTCCTGATAGTAGCTGAAAATAATAAAAAAAACTTCCGTTTCCAACCTCCCTGCCATGCGTGGTAACTATGACAAAACTTTCCCTATGAGGGAAACTATGGAGAAGACTTATGTTCATAAGTAGACTTTGGAAGGGCTGTAATAAATGAAACCTGAAAGAAACTAAAAATACACCATGAGATTGATTTTTTTCTGATAGTAAATGTACAAAAAGCTGCAAAATGCCAATCAAAAATTATTTTCAGTTTAGATAGTAAAGGAGATGGGTAGCAGTTTATTCCTGATTGCGATTATGAAACCGCCTGCCAAGCTCGGCAACTATGGCAAATATCCCTTCGAACACGAGGCAATCAACGGGGGAGGCCTATGTTCAGCAGTAGACTTTTGACAGGCTGTGATGAGGATGATGATGGCTTTTAATTAAAAATGACTGAATAATAAAACATCCAAATTGATTTACCTCGAAAGGGAAATGTGACAGCTTCAATCCGTCATTCACTGAGACGTCCAATTCATAATATTTGGGAATGTATGATTCGGTTTTAATGTGTATTTCAATCAATGTCGCTTGCAAGTCAAATCGTTTGTGAACAATAACTTTAATAAATAAAATGAAAATGTCTTTTGTTTTGAACGGGTATGTAATTTATGTTCGAAATACAAAATATGTATTTTATAAAGTAAATATCAACGTTTGACATATTTTTATTCCGTTACAACTAATAACATTAAATCACGAAGAAAAACGCTAGATCGAAATTTAAAACACATATTTTTAGAAGAATACTATTCACTCAATACACTCAAGGGCAAATTTAGAGGAACGCAAAAAAGTATGTGACGGTGCCTGCACCATTGCACTTGCGGCGATGCCGGTGTTGCTAGACAGAATTATTGTAAACAACACGTGCACCGCACACCTGCGACATTGCTGCTGTGGCTTGTATAAAACGGACAGAGCGCGAATTAATTATTATTCTTAACTACAAAATTAGTCTAGGTACAATTTAAAGTTTGTATTAAGTAATATATTGTAAATTAACCTTATTTAAAAGAAAAGTCCCGCTGGGTTTTTTGCTGATTCTTCCCAGGACAGAGGTTTTATCCGAACCGGTGGTAGTAGTACTATATTGAATAAAAGTGATTCTATTCTATTGTAAATGCCTTTTCATATGACTCTATACATCTATACTCTATACATCATTCATAAGAAGTGGAATAAAGCTTTCCATTTAAGTTCTCTATATTCTAATGACCTTTCTACATCAGAAGTGGGATAAAGTCCCGTTATTGTCCACATATAATCTTCGAATAGTATGAGGATTATTACAGTTGTGAAAGACTATAATGCATTTCGCATTGAGGACTCTGTTTTTATGTAAAATGCCGGAATGAAATTTGCTGTCCTATTTACGATATTGTTGTATCATTAAAGTGTAGAGAAAAGTTTTAAAGTGAAACCATTTAAGCGAATAGATAAATCCTTTTGTTCTATTTATACTAAAAGTACCCGTAAGTACTTTCATTATTTTTTAACGTACCTAAATATGTTAACAAATGTCGAAAGAAATGTTGGAGGCTTTCCAGAAGAGTTAAAGTTTGCATTCAGTGAAAACTTAACTTGTCCGAGTTTTGTTGTAATTTGATAGTTCACGCAAAATATGATTTACATTTGCTACATTTTGCAGTTCGAAATGTTTAAGCGATGTACCAAAATAAATGATTAACTTTAACGTGCTATGAATTGAAAATAATAAGTGGCCTTTTGTGTTCTAATGTGTTGATAAGTGTTGCAGCTTACTCCGAATATTGTGTGGTCGACAAGATTGGGTTTGATGTCGAGGTTTGTAGAAGTAGCGGCCGCCGAATACATGGTGCTTTGGCGCTGTAAATGGAGGACTGCGGCTTGGTCAGCTTTCGTAGATTTTGCGCAGTTGCCTCCTTCCCTTCGAAATATGTGGTGGTATCGGTATCTCCACATAGTTGCCGTTTTTGCAGCTTGTGTAATGGTTTGTGAGTGCCATATCATACAGCTGCCGTTTCTTAAGAGAATGTGTGGTGAACCTTAGAAGCTCGGAATTCTATGGTTCGCAATACATTTATCTCCATTTCTTTTAATTTTTATATTTGCAAAGCAGGATGACGATTCGCTGGCGGCCAATACGGCGCGACGGCTCGCTGGCGCGAGTGTGGCGCGAACGCAGCAGAACCGCACACTGGAGCGCGTCTGTCTGGAGTTGGCCGTATAGGCGCGTCCATGAGCTAAATGAAGTCTGGGATGGTCGAGCATTGTACTATGTAACAAGTGTTAATATCTGTTAGCAGGTGGTGATAACTGAGAGAACGTATTTTGTTTACTGCCAACCGCACGAGGACGAACGACAGTTGGAGGTGGCCGTATCTGCGCGTCTAGAAAATATAGAGAAGTTGCATCACTCTAACGGAGTAATTCTTCTAGTGCAGGAAAGGAAGATGGTGTTGCTGGGAGGCTAGTGTGTGTAACACATGGGATGTGTCGTGTTGCTGTTGGTTTGCATACTTTGGTATTATCATGCCACTACGTTAATCACGTTACACTACTGTGTGATTGTGACAGGGACATGTTTGCGGTATAGTTTAACTGTAAATGCCCTATACTGAATTGAAAAAAAAAGAGTAAGAAAAAAAAATGGTTCTTACTATCATTGCAAGGCTTTGTGCCAGTCCAATGATATGGCTATAGGGAATAGTGATTCCGGACTAGCATAAACAGTTCTTGAAAAAAAAAGGGAAAAGAGAAAAAAGAATGATTCTATTAATAAAAAAGAGAAAAGTTTTGAAGGGCATATTGCCGGACCAAAACTGATAAGTGTTGCAGGGTTCAAAGGAACCGTTCCAATACTAATTGCCTGAAGGGTCAATATTGATCGGACCAGAGCTGATTATTAATATCTGCAGGATCATTATAGACCAGACCAGAATACGTTGCTGAATGTGTAAACATTTATGGTTTTTGTCAGGATAATCGAAAGATGTTTTTCTGTCTACAGATAACTAAGATTGTGATGGAACGCGTGCGAGGACGCACGCATGTCAGCATGGCCGTGACGGTGCCTGCGCCATTGCATGTGCGGCGGCGCCGGTGTTGCTATACAGAATTCTTATAAACAACCAACACGTGCACCGCACACCTGCGCTATTGCACCTGCGGTGGCGCCCGTGTCTGGCTACTTGTTTTGCTTGCATAAAACGGACGGAGTGGCCGCCGTGAAGGCAGTCTTAGCTCTGGCGTGGAACGGTGCACTTGTCGTAATCCGTCATTATCTTATCCTTGACTCGTTGGATAATTAATTCGTGCAAACGAATTAATTATTATTTTTAACTACAATATTAGTCTGGGTACAATTTATAGTTTGTATTTAAGTAATGTTGTAAATTAACCTTATTTAAAAGAAAAGTCCCGCTGGGTTTCTTGCTGGTTCTTCCCAGGACAGAGGTTTTATCCGAACCGGTGGTAGTAGTACTATATTGAATAAAAGTGATTCTATTCTATTCTAAAAGCCTTTTCATGTGACTCTATACATCATAATAACATCCTTCATAAGAAGTGGGAACAAAGCCTTCCATTTAAGTTCTCTATATTCTGATGATCTTTCTACATATGTATAAAACAAAATATCATCAATATTTTTTCTAGTTAAATTTATTACGTTGCTTTTTATTCGTTAATTTAAAATTGCAATCGTCGAAAAAAACGAAACGATCAAATGACAAAAATTAACCAGATTAAGAAAAAAATATAACATGTAAATCATGTAGAGAAACGATAGATTGAAATTTAAAACACATGTTTTTCGTACTATTCACTAAATACACTCTTGGCAAATTTAGAGGAACTCAAAAAAGTATTGTTTCAATTAAATTTATTACGTTGCTTTTTATTCGTTAATTTAAAATTGCAATCGTCGAAAAAACGAAAGGATCAAATGACAAAAATTAACAAGATTAAGAAAAAAATATAAAATTTAAATAATGTAGAGAAACACTATATTGTAATATTCAGAAAATAATATGTGTTTTAAACATATTATTTTCTGAATATTACCATTCACTAAATATAAATGACATAATGACATAACACATGCATACCGTATGCTTCGCAAATGATATAACAATTATTTTTGTATAAACAATTCTTCCGTACGTGAGTTGGCAGTTTTTGTGTGTTTGAGCAGATGGTTTAGATTCACAACTGGACCCGGTAGGTGGCGCTGTTGTCGAGATTCAGAAATCACACGTCACGGCAAAGCCAGGGTGGATCGCTAGTTAAAGATATAATTTACTTTAACATACTGATGTAATCACTTTTGAAGGGCTTATTAAATATTAAAACTTACTTTTATTTACTCGCATTTCGTGACTTATTTAAGAGTTCTAACCCTTTTTGAAATTGGGAAATGCCTATATCCGCCTCGCGGATAAGAACGGGTTATGTCGGACGCGCACTGACTAAAACTCCATGGTGCTCCAACTTCGTCACATGTTGGTAGGGTCATATGAATGCTTTCGTATACCCACTAGTGCTGGCCGCACCATGGCGGCCTCAACTTGGGGCAGAACAAATGACTACTCTTTTACGTCTCAGGCAAGGCGTACCAAATAAGCCTCCTTCCTCCGTGGCCTCCACCGCGGCTTCCAACTTCACCTGCACAATGGACTTCCCCGCTTCCAATTTGCTAAGGCCATGGGGCCAGGACAAACGAGCTCTCGGAAGCACCAGTCTTTCTGTCCCCAGCGGTGTATGGCTGATCTATAGCTCCACCGCAAATCACGTTTCGGCCGCGAAGGGTAAGAAGAGTGGCTCCTCTTAACACCGATATTCAAACCTAAGCTTAGTTAGTGACAGGACAATAATAAATGTCCTAAAATTCTTCTTCTGACGCTTTGCCGGCCGGGACACGCTCTTTCGCTCACTCGGCTTGCGCGTTGAGCTCGCCAGTGACGATGTACATAATCAAAGCCAGTACCCTAAAGCTCCCCCTCGTTTTATTCGACGTTGTTCCTTAAAAACAACTCGTTTATACTGAGCTATATTATAGTTGTATCACGAATGGGTCGGCTCTACCCAAGAAAACCACGCTCTCACAGAATACCAGCGTAAAATAGCACCTTAATTAGTTTAATTTGGTGCAGAGAACCAGATACCCTTTTACAGGATACGACGCCAGTGGTGAAGCTACGGCTCCAAACTAGGGCAAGCCCAAGATATGGTTTTAATGTTTTTAGCAGTTTTATAAAAATACACCAATCTTGATCTGTCTCCACTCTTCAGTTTCATATTCAGTGCTGTCGAGAACGTGTTTAACAAAGATATTTACATACAATACAATACATGAACAAAAGAAAAGCATGAACAAAGTACAAACAAACTATGTACAAAATAAAAAAATAATTATTTATATTCTAAATCGAATCGTCTCTCTTTCTTAAGGAAAAATTTGATTACGTCCGTAAAATGTTGGTGAACGTTTTAATTGTACCAATAACTGTTTTCAATTGCGATAATTGATAAGTCTGAAAGACGCTCTTGACTTGTGTATTTCTCAAATAAGTATGGATGCGCTTCAGAGATGAGAAAGCACATTCGCGGAGGAACTTATGGCTGGAATAGTTGACAAGATAAGCTAATTTTGAAAGCTGGGAAAGGCCTCTTCAAGAGTATTTTCGTTTATAAAGTCAATGAGTTTGAAAACATTGCGGTCTTTTAATTCAGGAGGAATACGATGAAATCAATTGGTTTTCAATGTTTGTTTATCAAAATTGTTTGCGTAATTTTCAAATAATGAATCTAATGCCTCTAAAGGAAAATCTGAACTATATTTTTCGAATAGTTTGTTCTTTAACAATTCTAAAAATTTTAATATGTAAATTTCAGAATGTCGGCCATTAATTTCTGAAGATATGTTATCAATTATTTCAACAAATAGTCGTTTGTATTCTGTCTGAGCACAGCGCACATTGCGTCTCAAACAAGGAGCATTAGCTGTTTTTTCTCAATAAAGTTTAAAGATTTCACCTTTTCCTCGCCGATTAGCACTTTCACACACTTCAATTCATCACAAGGAACACTATTATTCTCCATGTTCACTAAAATCTTTAAAAAGTATTAATTTTAAACTCAATATTGCGAGTTTCATTCGCTCAAGTAAACACACAGAGCAAACATTGAAATGTGAAGTGCACTGCAAATGTATCGCCCGACGCCCCACCTCGACCAACTTCACACTAAAAGCCTGGCTTCTGCGTTCCATATTAATTGCTATATAAACAGTCGTAGTTATATTTCATTATAGAACATTTTGCCACAGGTTAGAAAGGAGCGATCGTCTTTTCGAAACCCCGGTAAAAGCCCACGCGTGCGAGAGAGACGACTAATCGCCAGCAGTATCGCACAGTTTTGCCGCGTGTTGACGTTCGAGGTCACGACCTGTGTATATTGTATAACAGAGAGTGCGCGAAATTTGAAATAGTTTGAAACAGTTTACGAGTTATTTTATTAGTTGATATTATTGATTGAGCAGTTTTATAGGACAAGCCTGGCTTCTCGGCTTCTATGGAGGCTTCGCTACTGTACGAGGCATTCCATTCCAATCCTCAGGAGTGACAACGCATCTACATTTTGCTTCGTAATTGAAAATAGACGTAGATACGAGTATCTATGAGCCACAGCATTTACTTACCATCAGATGGACTGTGTGCTCGTTTGTCAGCCTTATTCTATAAAAAATATCAGTACCTATATCAGTTTAGTTGTGTATAAAACATATTATTTCAGTTGATCCACGTATTAAGTCTTGGTATAATTTCTTGATTTTAGCTAAAATAAATCGTCCAACATCAAATAAAATTATACAAACAGTTTGTAATTTCTCATTCTCATCATCACTTTCACAGTGAGCGTTAATAAAAGAAAATATGGTATATCAATGAACAAGAAATATATTGACATATAACTCAAAATAGTAGTATTTTACAGTTATATTGACAGAAACAAAAGATGCAACAAAACACACGTCAATTATTTATGACAATAATGATTGAAAATTTTAATACTAAAATTTTAGCTCAAGTTAAATCCATTTCTTCTAACTTTATTTGTAAGTTTTATGTAATCTAAAGACCATTTATTTTATCAATTTTTTATTTGATAATAAAATATAGGATCACACCTGGTATTGCCCTCTCTCATGAAGTTTCACTGTAATCGTTTCAGCCATTCCAAAAATTAGCCCGGCAAACAGACGAACAGAAATTTAAGAAATAGTTATTCATATTCAAATACTCCAACTTCATAAAAGGCAGATATTTTGATATTAGAGACAGTAACTTCAATTATATTTATATTATGTGTAGTTAAAACCCATTTTTACGTACTAGGGGTTAAAAAGAAGACAAGTAAAGTAGGTAAGTAGCTGGAGGTCTTTTGTGAGATATCCATTTTTGACAGGGATTTATAAATTGGACTAAATGAGGGCTAATAATCTTTCGCTTACCAGATGTCGCTAATAGACACTGAGTTGAAGTTTTTGTAACACAATGTCATTTTACAAAAAACAACATAATATAATATAAAAAAGAAACGAGGGAAACTGAAACAGAAGATGGGCAGCAGCAACTTTCTGAAAACAACAAAAAATAATAAAAAAATGCGGTTGTTAATCCGCCTGCCAAGCGTGGCAACTATGACAAAGCAATCTTTGGAAGAAGCCTATGTTCAGCAGTGGACTTTTATACGCTGTAATGGATGAATGGAATGGATTTATTGTGTTTTCAGAGATAAAATTTATTATTGCCACATATTAAACAGGAATATTTTGTGTTGTGTTATATAATGTATAACAGACCAAAGGGTTTTTTGCCCTACTCAAACTAAAATGCCAGCGTGTATGTTGAGGTTTATCCCGCGGAATATTTATTTGCGGTTGCGATTAAATGTTGCAATTTTCATCTTTATAATACATATTGTATTCATTATAGTCACCGGTTTACGTGGTAGAGCCACACTGCAGCTATATTAGGGTTGTAGAACAAATAGGCTGGTATTCCGTGAAGACCATGCTCTCACAGAATACCAGCATAAAATAGCTGCTAATTGCAAAATATTTTAGAGGAGCTATGAGGTAATCCATAGGGGAGGCCAATATTCAGAAGTGGACTTTTATTGACTTTAATGGATGGATAAAATCCTTGAGAAAGGAATCGGCCTTAGTATGCACTAATTATAATTAATTATATATTTTGTGTACGTTATGAATGTATTATAAAATGTTGTACAAGCTTTTACGTGGTAGAGCCATGCTGCAGCTATATTAATAGTATAGTTGTAGCACGAATGGGTCGGCTCGACCGGGGAAGGACCACGCTCTCACAGAATACCAGCGTAAAATAGCATCATAATGCTGCTGTGTTTCGTATGGTGAGTGTAGAGAACTGGAGACCCTTTTTACTGGAAAAGAGCTATTCTATCTTAGTCCTCACGGCTGACAACGCATCTGCATTTAAATTCGCAAACGAAGATAGATGTAGATGTCTATGGGCCACAGCAACCACTTACCATCAGGTGGACTGTGTGCTCGTTTGTCACCCTTATTCTATAAAAAAAAGCGCAACAAATTCAAGCTAGAAGAGTCCTTTTTTGTACGTGGCAAAATATGAACCATATCACCAATGCTCCACTTGCGAATGTTATTTTCAAACGGACTGCTCGGAATTAATACGCGCACATATCCTTCTCAATGGCATAATATGCGAATTTGGAAATTGTGCATGAAACGTCTACGTCCCTTGCTATTTGACATAGTATAGATTGATTTTTCATCAAGTAAACACTTACAATAATTTTCGAAATAAGTCGAGCATGAAAAATAGATAAATCTGTTTTTTTTTTATATTGTGTCCTAATTTGTATTGTCTCGAATTTTGAGGCCAGTCTGAAATTAGATTCATTTTTCGCACAGGTAGGAGGAGCAACTTGTAATAAATTAGAACCTCCGAAAAGATTTGATCTTTTTGTACCTGTGATATAGCAATGGAACTTTAATTTAAAATGAAATTTACTAAATGTGAAGAATACTAGGTAACTACAATTTTCATTTATTTTGTTAGTTTTTTTGACATGATGCTTTCAACATTTGTTCTAATCGTTGTTATCAAATTGCTTTTCACAAAGTCATGGCTTATCAGCTAATTTTTTTGATCCCAATATACAACATGTAACAAAACCCTGTAGTTCCCGTTAAGTGCGTTACCAGAATCGGTATCAAAAAATAACAACTTTACTTCAGAAAACTCGACCATAAAATTTTAATTTCATTTATATAAATTTTGTTTGGTTATGTGTGGTTTATTACCTCTGTTTGATTAGTAGAGTATTGATTGATAATACTCCGCTTTTTATGCATGTGTCAGTTAGGGGTAATAAAACCACTTATTATATATCTGAGTTTTCTGGAGTAAAGTTATTCTATACGTTTGAATACTGATTGGAACCACAGGGTTTTTGTTACATATTGTATATGTATCAATCAAAAATTTAATCAACCTCGGGTCATAACATCGAAAGCTTTATTTGTTTGAAATTTATTGCTGGCGTACATGGGCAGTACCTATTTATCATCATGTGGACGTTTAGCGAATTATATCACTTTCATGTTATAAAATGAAGAGGGCGGAGATTCTCTCCGGGATATACTTTATAATGAGGATATCTGCAGTAGACTAGGTAACCGACATAGCCCATATGGCTTTATAGCTCTAAAGAGGCCAGATGGGAAAGAAAGGTGACAGCCTCGTGACGATAAGAAAAGTGTAGGACATCTGCTCTAGATGGAGTGACAACCTGGTAAGATGATGATGATGATGCAGAAAGTTGACGGAAGCAAGTAGCGCAGGAGTGTGAGTGAGTGTGTTTATGATAATAATAATTATTATTTTAAATAATTTTCGGACGACAACAAACAAACAAACAAAGCCAAAAGACAGGATTATAGTGCCCGTGTAAGCGCAAGTATAAATAAATTCTCTGTTTCTTCACTCTCATGGTCCGATGGAACGGTTATCCGACACGACCGGAGAGAGATCAGGGCAGGGACCAACGGTTTTATATTTTTCCGAGGCACGGGTGTAAAACAACGCCAAATTACTGACTCGGGCAACTACTGAACATTTTTGCCAGAATAACCCAATAACTGATTTTGGCCACGGTTAGACCCAGGATCTCTCGGTCAAAACGATGCTTGACTAGTAGACCAATACAGTAGAGTTGTCGTGCTTTGTGATATTCTATGGGAGACCTAAGTTCAGCAGTGGACTGTGATAGGCCGTAATGATAATCATATAATAAGATATTGGCACTACGAAGGAGTTAAAAAGTAAAGTAACAGCCTTTATACGTTATATTACTGGGCATAGGCCTCCTCATTACGGAGAGGGTTATGGAGCGGCACTGCTCCCGTGAGTGTTAGCGGACATCGCATGACCTCGAATATTTCATTTCTTAGAAGTGCAGATTTCCATACCATGTTTTCATGTGGCAAATATTTAAGCACTGGGAGTATTCTTTAAACTGTGGTAAGGCTATGCCCATCAAAATTCACTGCCCATAGGCCTCCACCATATATTATCTGGGAGGATATTTGCCATAATTGCCACGCTTGCTTGAGTTGGCATCTGCAGTTTTTTTTTTTATTGTTATAAGGAATATATGGGCTTCCTGAAGACCCGTCTCCTCAGTTGTTTCCTCTGTCGCCTTTTACGACACCCACGGGCGATATGGGATAGTGCATATTCGTTGGACGTTGTGGTAGTATGATGAAATTATCGAAGCGCAAAATTAGTGTAAAATTTTGTTTCTCTTTAAATACTCGTAGATACGCGGTTAATCTACGTCAATATTTTCTTTTTGTTTATTTGTATGACTTTTCACCTGCTAATGAAAAGTTAAAAAGCTGGGAATCCTAAATGGTTAAAAACTTCAATAAAATACAAAATAATGTATCAACCCTTTTATTAAAACCTATTTTAGGTTCCATTCCATTAAAGCCTATTAAGGTCCACTGCTGAACATTGACCTCTCCAATAGATTGCCTAATATGGAGGAAATTGTCATAGACGCCACACTTGGCAGGCGGGTCGGCAACCACAGTTTTTTGTTATTTAAGTTGTTATTAAGGAGATGCTGCTGCCTATCGTCTGTTTTAATTTCCCTCTATCACCTTTTACGACACCCACGTGACGATATAGGTAATTGGATATTCTTACAACGCCACTACACGGTTTATTTAATAATTTTAAATTAAGGTTTAATTTTTTTTTTCTTTATCCAATTTTCGCTTAAATATTTTCCCTAGATTTTACTGAAATATTGTTTGGGTTGTGTGGACGAAATTGCTGTAATAGCAATACTACCACCTTATTATTTTCCCCTCAATAGTTGTCTGTCAGATCTGGGTCTCATGTTGGTCTGAGAGTTATAGGTTCTATATTTATATGGGATTTGTAACTAAAAAGAATGTGCTAACTTTGCTTGTTTGTGATTGTATAGACGCGCTGGTCAGTTATCACTTCTTTCATATGTCCAAAGATTTTGCATTTTTTGGACTCTGCCCAACCATCTCTGGATTAAGGGCGTTTGCATAATTTTGTAATGTTAGTCATTAAAGTAATGGTATTGTATTTTATGATTATTACCTTGAATTCACTACCACATTTCTATCCCTGGATGACGTCAAAAGCGACAGAGGGATATAACAGGAACAGCACACAGTCCAACTGATGGTAAATGGATGGTGTGTTCTCTAAACTCATCATGTAAAACACAGCAGCATAAAGCTGCTATTTTACGAAGGTATTCTGTAAGAGCATGGTCCTACTCCGGTGGAGTCGACCCATTCGTGCTACACCATAACACAACGGCATCGTGGCTCTACCTTATATAAAAGTTATTCTTGATTATCACTCCAAATAATAGTCAACTTCGGTTCTAAACCCATGTATGGAGAATATCCTCCATATAATGTAATCAATACAGCCTGTATAGAATTAATAGATGATTGGATGAATTATTACGGTGAAGAAAGAAATCTTTTTGTTTGTTGTCTGGAGTAGCAAGTGAACTAACATTGTACTTGATGGTATGGCTTTTGCCGCCCACGGACGCACGCATAATTAAAAAAAATGCACATACGAGTATGTGTTGTTAGCCTTGAGGACTAAGGTAAAATACTCAAAACGAATAATTGACTCGCTTCCTTATCCTTCACTTATCAAACAATTGTTGCACTGTTGCTTACTGATAAAAATAATTAAGAGGATCTTTGGTTACTAGGTGATTTCTTACCTGCCTAGGAGCCCTACCGGGCAAGACCTACCCTCTTACCTATTGTAAGAGGTACTATGTAAGTTTGTCACTACAGTTTTCTAAAAAGAAATATAAAAAGCCAGTGATTTACTACTACCAAACCAGCTGTATGTAGTGATCTAGTTGAAGATGGTATAGCGCACTGACTTAGCTTAACGGTAGCCTTTATAACGTGGGTAATTTAGTGGTGAATTGTAGTAATTTGTAAGTTAAATTGGCAATAGGCCGGCCATTTCATTTGAAGAACCGACAAACGATTGGGCAGAAAGGTTCTCGAGTGGCAGCCTCGTACCGGAAGCCAAAGTGTAGGGCGGCCCACCACTAGTTGACCTGGTAAGACATGCAGGAATTTGATGGATACAGGAGGATTAGGACCGACCTTTGTGGCATTCTTTGCAGGAGGCTTATGTTTATCAGTGGACTTGTGAATAGTATATAAAACATTTACGAACTTAATTTAGATGGTAAAATAAACATACTATGTACAGATATAAAACAGTTCCAAGAAGTTTCTTACATGTGAGATCCCACACGTTCTACTTGAGCATATATTTGGCAACACAAACAAAAATTTGCTGAAAAATTTACTTTGTGAATATATGACAGTAATAGGATGATAGATCATGGTATATAGCAGTTGTAACGTATTTAGATATACCATCATGTTTGTTGGCCGCATGGCGGCAAGAGAAATCATCATTGTATGTGTGCAGTGGGTTATCAGAGATACTACCGGAACGATATTGTGGCTTTCAGCCAGATAGCTAATTCGTTTATAAATTGCGGCGCGAGTCGTGAGCACCAAGTTACAGCACTTGCTCATGTATATTTTCAGCAAATTCTGCATGCGAATGTCACGTGAATATCCAATAGATGACAAAGTTTAACTAACGGACCAATAACGTGATAGAATATTTACCGTAATCACCTCGTGCCCTTATACTTCACCAAATATATTTTTAAATCGACTATTGGGCATGACAAAGCCGTGCTCACGACTTGTGCCGCTACATATATATACATGCTGCAAAATACCCAGATTGAAAATGCTGAAAAGGGTCAAAGTTGCGTGACGTGTACTGCCGTCAATCTGTCGTGCCTACAATACTAGTGGTCTATATTCAGCGGTGGACTTTAACGGCAGATGCTTCTTCTTCTTCGTCAGAAGGATCCTATTATTATTTTTTGACTTCATGTATGTATTGGTAGATAAGTTGAAATCCACCCAAAGGTAATAAATTATTATGTACAATTATTATGTGTAATGGCATTTTTATTAAACTAAATCCCGATCTTCATAAATTTTTTATAATAAAATAGGTATTTCTCATTTTTTGACCAGCCCGCAAAGTCCACATGGACACAGGTCTCCCCCATTGTGAAAGAAATTGTATTATTCGTCACGCTTGGCAGGCGGATTGAGGATCACAGTGCCAGACAATTTGCATCATCGACGCTACTGCCCATCGCCAGTCTGGATATTTTACTTCTGGCGTAAACGAGATGGTTATACCGCCAACTATCGAAAGCAATATTAATTTTCTGGCTTTTCCCATAATCACCTTTCACGATACTAACTTGGGTGATTGATTCTCTTAGGCCGCCACTAAACGGCATAAGACTTTATCACCAGCCAGTCAATCGTGTATCTTAAGAATATTTCAATACTTTAATGTCACTTATCATTTGTAAACAGACAAAATATACATTTTTGAAAAAAAAAAACGGAATTGGATTACAGCAGCATACCTACATTTTATCATCGAACAGCAAGCATTTTTTATAACAAACGAGCACACAGTCAATTGTAATGATGATGGTGTGGCCCACAGACAGTTACATGTATACTCGATTAGGAATCAAATTGCAGATGCGTTGTCACTCCAGAAGATAAAAACGGAAAGCCTTCGTTATTAGTAAAAAGGGTCTACGGTTCTCCACTCTCACCAAGCGAAACACAGCAGCGTGATGCTACTATTTGACGCTGGTATTCTGTGAGCGCGCGGTTCTTCTCCAGTCAAGCCGAGCCATTTATATAAATCTTTAGTTATCAATGGGTTGGTTGTATTCGACCTTTATAAATGACAAAAGAGGATATCTGCAGTATCTTTCATCATATCTTCTCAGCTGCATCCTTGAAAAATGGCGTTATAGTCAATTTGTATAGTTTGTCATTTCATTTTTTTTTAAACTTCAAAAGGGGAGGTTCTCAATTCAAGTGTATTTTTTTATAGAATAAGGTTGACAAACGAGCACACAGTCCCAGGTGGACACAGCACCATTAAGCTGCTATTTTACGCTGGTATTCTGTGAGCGTGGTCCTTCCCAGTCGAGCCATTGTTCGTGCTACAACTATACTATTAATATGCAGCAACACCCGTAAAACGTTTTTTGTATATATGTTACACGATATTTCGCAGATTGTGAACCAATTTGTAATTTTTTAAATAAATGGGTTATACTTCAAGGATCGTCCATATAAATTTAGAAAAAAATTACTTGAGGTAGTAAATAAATAACTTATTTTTAGCAATTTGAAGTCGGTTTTACTTTTTGTTACAATTATCTTTCATTTTTAATATCCATGAAGATTACTATTTTATAGATACACCTTGAAAGATTTAAGTGCCTGTACTTTCTGTTCCTTAAATGTGGTCTTCCACGATCATTGACGACTAATTGTTAACCACTGGCCTCATTCTTCCACAATTAAGACTGCAGATACTATAATCCTAGATTGGAATCCCAAATCGAGTAAGCTTTTATTAGGGAGTTTGCAATCTCAATGGGTAAATGTGCATGATATAGTTATACATTTTTTCAATGTTCATTGTAAATAATACTTATTGAAATTAATTTGTATGTATAACTTACCACCACTAGTTTAAAAATAAATCTACCCTAGGAAGAACCATCAAGAAACACAGCGGGACATTTTTTTCAAAAATAACAGTTTTCAATCATTTAATATATTTACAAAAATTAACAACTTAAAACAAATTAGAAACAGCTTGGCGATCATCTGTTTCCCAAAAGTTAATATCATCCATAAAATTTTCTGCATTATAATAATATAAGGACTTTATGGATGATATTAACACATATAATAAACTAACCTCTTTACAGTGAGAGGCCTTTCTCCCTAATTATGATTAACAAAAACCTTCACCGCTTATGACTTGTACCTCTATCTGGTATTCTGCCTAACGAAATATTTATCTAATGTTTTCACGTGGAGTGCGAAATCGTAAAGGAAACACAAGTAAATTTCCTTTGATGTTATTACTTGTTATTTATGTAATTTATGCAAGAATTCAGCGCTCGGTTCCTCTCGTTTTTGATTATTTAGTGTGGTGGTAATTAAAGTAATTAAGCGTCTAATAAATACTGCTGATAATGAAATACAGAACCGATTATTTTGTCTGATTGTCTTCTTAAAGAGGGATTTGCCATAGTTGCCACGCTTGGCATGCGGGTTGGTAACCACTGGTTTTTTTTATCAAGCTGTTATTAAGAAGATGCTGCTGTCCCTAGTCAGTTTCTCTGTCATCTCTTGACACCAACAGGATGATATGGTGGTGGACATTCTCACACAAACTACACGGTAAACCACTAGATGGTGAAGCTCTGATGAATAACGAGCTGTCTATGGATGCAGGTGGCCGGGCCCGTGGCAATCTATAGAGAGGTCGATGTTCAGCAGTGGATTTGTGATGGACTATAGTAGTAGCATGTCTTTTCTACCGCAGGCGGAGCACAAAGATAATAGTGTTTTGGCGGTTATGGATTTCATTCATTAATTTTTCAATAGTTGTTCCGCCACTTCGTCCTCGTGGAGTTTATTACGATTGGATTTCACGGGTTTTAACTTTTTTTTTTGCGCGGACCCTAATTAATTTTCTAAAATAATAGTAGCCTAAGTTACTTCTTTTAATATCAGCTATCTGCCAGTGAAATTTCCGAAAAATCAGTCGAGCCATTTCGGAATTAGCCGGAACAAACAGACAGAAGACAAAATTTAAAAAATGTTTTTGTTATAAGTACCATATATAGTTTATACAAACAGACATGTCAATTTTGTTTAATTGTTAAGATATAAAGGACTTACTGTCTTAGTGCATTTTCTACCAGTAAGTGGCAGGTGCAAACAGTTTACTAAATAAAATAGGTAATAAAATTTATGATATTCTTATATAATAAATCCTTATCATAAATTTTAGATAAATATAAAATTGTTAAATATACATAGATATTTCAATATAATAAGTACTGATAAGTAATATTATATATGTGTAAACAGGCATAATCTATGCTGACCTTAACAAGTGGTAAAATTAAAATTTTGTACATGACTTCAATATAAATATAATTTATTGTTGATTTTTTAAAATACGCTTGACCGATTTCGATAATTTAAATGGGACCGCTTGGAAAGTATACCCTTTGAAACAAAAAAAAATTACAAATCGGTTCAGGCGTCTTCAGTAATCGGTGAACATACATAAAAAATGATTCCGACGAATTGTAAACCTCCTCCTTTTTGATCAGTTAAAATCGAAAAATCATAAACAAGCTGTTAATTTAACATTACACGTGCGTCAATTTTTTATTTGTATAGATTCAGGTGAAAACATGAGAAGAAGACATGATGTGATCACTTCATCAAACAGTTGAAACATACCTTTTTTTTCTTTGTAATTAGATTTGATTTAGAAATGTTACGAAACAAAAATAGATTTTAGCCATTCCAATTTTTATTAAATATTAATTTATTAATAGGTCGTTTTTCCAGTACAAAGCTCATATAACTGAAAAATCAGCTAGAAACGAGATAACAACAAAGTGAATTTTCTGTTCTTTACCTCTCCAATTTAACTAGAAAATATTGGGCTGGCCAAAAAAGTATAAATGCTTTTAATTAAAGCGCTACAATTTGGCCCCTCGTTTTGTGTACTTAAGTGGCACGTTTTGTTTTGGAAGGATGTTTTATAACTGTGGTTGTAGAAAGAAGATAAAATTTAGTTTATACCTACATTTATCCTCGTTTAAGAATATGGACCGTGTTGTGGCGATGTAAAGAATACCTACACCTATTTTTCTATGGGTGTCTTCAGAGCGACGAGGATAACGAATGAGGAGATTGGCAGGTCTTCCTAAACAACAAAAGACTGCGGTTTCCGACCTACTGCCAAGTGTGGCAACTATGTCATTTGTATGTCATTGTTGGCACGCTTATATGCTCCTCTGTGAAATATTTTGAGGCTTATGTTCAGCAATAGCTGGTTCGATAAGTTATTCTTTTTTGGTTTTATAATGCAGATACGTTGTCACTCTTGCGTTATCACTTAAAAGTCTCGGTTCCCGTCACTAATATGAAATACAATACCATTGTGCTGCTATTTTTGCTGGTATTCTGTGAGTATGATCCATTCCAGTCAAGCCGTGCGCTGCAGAAAGGCTTTACCAAGTTACTAACATATATAATTAAATTAGTAATTTTAATTTTGAGGTGTGAGTGTAGAGAATGAGTATTATAGTACATGCTACATACTTTTTCTATTTAATTTCATTCGTTTGCCTGGAATAAATTGCTAAATAACAATAACATTTTCTCCCTCATTTTTATATCTTTAAACTAAGTTAAAAAGAGAAGTTTCTATATTCGACACATGTACTTTTAATGTGTATCACCGATTTCGGAAAGACTGAACTGATAAATAATTTTTTTTCTAAATAGTTTAACCATATTTCTGGGGTATTTCATATATGAATTTAAAGAAAAGTTCCATCTAAGGGTGGAAAATCAAGGGTGAAGATTTTAATGTACCTATTTAAGTCTTCCCTACAGCGTGAGGGGTTCATGACAAGCTGTGTACTTTTGGGCATCAGCCCATAATATACATAACCATAATACTAAAATTATCATCAGATAATTTAGTATTATAATTTTCTTTCGTATTATAGTAACCAAATTATATGTAAAAACAACAATGCTTCAACTATGACCTTTACTTTCTACTGTTGAGGTCTTATTTTTATTTATTTCATTTATTTTATTTTATTCGAAACACGAACGGCATTCACACATTTCACATACTACAAAATTTAAAATTGATATAGTTATGTTCGTATATGGAAAAACAATAAAATAACACTGCAGCACTAAATTTGTTGTTTGATTCAAATGATTTCATTGTATATTTTTTTTAAATGCGGCCCAGTGTGCACACTTTTACATAAATAAGGATACTTCTCAAGTTATAAATTAAGAGCTTTACATAAAGTTCCGCAATACATTCTTATGTTAAATTGTGTGTATTTCGCGAGTTATGGCACAATCACAAGAGGCTTAACATACCCGTCGCGAGCTCAAGTTCCATTATAGTGGAGATTATCTGCTATTATTCGGATTAACGGTTATTATTAACCGCGCTCCAATGAGCCTCGAATCACGAAACAAATTAACATCGAGTGAGAATATTATATAAATTTCTCCATATATAGGCTCTTTGTACTCGAAGCGTTATCATCTCATATAACGAGTGCCAAACCAACTTCGCTAGTTTTGGGCCTGAATAAATCTAACTATTCTGTTAAGGTCACCGACTTAGCCTGTGTTTTGCTTCGGTAGCAATAATGGTGGTAATGGCGGTGGAACCTTTAATATAGGATGTAACCACTTTTTATGTTAAGTCCGCCAACACAGAATTGGACAGCGTGGTGGACTCTTCTCCTACTCCAAAATCATCTCAGAAATTACTAGAGGTATATGTATTTTAAGGGACGACAAAAGGAAAAAGAAACAGTAGATGGGCATCAGCATCTTCTATAGAGTACGTCTTTGTTTAGTTCGATATATGTACAGGTTACTTAATTTAGTTTAGGATCCATTCATAAAATGCGTACGCAAAAGGCGGAAGGAAAAAAACAACGGAATGAGTGTCTTCAATGAAATTATTTGTTTCGCCAATACAAAGATTAGGAAATTAAATGTACATTCCGTAACGAGATAACGAACGGACAAGAGAAATTGGAAATTGCCTTTCTTTACTCTAATTTTACGGAAAAATATTCAGAAGATAGCAAATTAACTGATAATATTTTATATATTTCTATTAGACTGGCGTTTTTACTACTACTACAAAAGAAAAATAATCAAAAGATACGATAAAATAGAACACCTAGGGTTTGAGATCAATATCAAAGACGAAATTGAGACTGATAAATTTCGTTGGCTCGACCACGTGGGGAGGCTGAGAAAGGATCGGGTTGAGAGAGCGTTTTTGTGACGATTGACGACTGAATGCAATTTTGTCCGCTATAAAGTCCAAAAATGTCTAAATGCCCTTCAAATAATCCACAGGTAAGAAGATGCAGGATCAAGTCAGATGGCACCAGGAAGTGTCAGAGGCCAAGATATTTGGGTTACTGAGCCACTGCAATGTTAATTAATATTGGTCATAGGTATCTATTATAGGCTCCACAAGTCCGCTGTGGAACATAGACCTTCCGCAAGGAACGCTACAAAACAAGACAGGCACTTAATGAAGTAACTAAGATGATTGTTTAACAATTAGTCTGCAGCGCTGCACTATCTGCATATCTTAGAATGCACTTTCCAGGAAGTTTTCTTCACACCGTCTTCATTTGAACATAGGTCTCGGCCTCCTTCAAGGAATGGCACAAGACTAAGTCCTGAGCCACATGCATCTATCAACTTTCTGTATGTCATACCTGATTACTGGCCCTATTGGACTATGTGGGTTGGTTTCACTAGTTCTACTGTAGATATTAATAAATATAATAGGACTAATTGCTCTATTAAGTGCCCTTATTCCTCTCAGAAATGAGGGACTCTCGGAAATCAAGTTGTCTTCGAAATATTTTTTTTCATATTTCTCAGACATACAGGTTTCCTCACGATGTTTTCCTTCACCGAGCACGTGATAAATCAGCACTTGAAATTGCAGTTAACAATTTCCGAGCACGTGGTAAATCAGCACTTGAAATTGCAGTTAACAATTTCATTGGTGCCGGCAGGGATCGAACCCGGGTTGCTCGCGCACTTTAAAATTTACAGCCAGTGCTAGTTCAGGGCTACAAGGCTTTGCTACTACGGCTCGCAAAGAGCAACTTTGAATAGTTAGCTAGTAATCTAAAAATTATTTTAAAAGTAAAAATAAGAGTCTGCTAATTACGAGTATTCAAGAATTTCATTTCCTAGAAGGTTTTTGGAACAAGGAAAAGTATGCCTCACAACCCAATAAACTTTCTGTGGAATTCAAATTGGTTAGGTTTCCAGACGATGTTTTCCTTCACCACCCATCAGATAAAAATCAGCACTTTAAGGTGCTGACATATATAAACCTTGCGTAACGTTCTGACGATCACTGGCGGTGCGGGCGGCAGTGAAATTAAGCGAAGCGCATTTTATCTAACTAAATTATATTTCGAAATGAAATATATTCTATATAATAAAACCGTATGTTTATGCAGATTGAATCGGAAATTTTATCGTATTTTTAATGTGAAATTCACATTCAAAGTATACTATAAATACTATAATTATTAATGAGGAGATTATCTTCTTACATTATTGATAATGAAATAACAACATAATATTTATTGAAAAATTCAAATATTATTATAATTTAAATGTAATAAAGTAATTAAATTACAAATTGTATTCATATAAATTTTGATTTAGTTGCTATAGCGGACGTAATTAGTTTTTTTAAGATCTATTCTGACTGATGTCTATCTTTTTACCTGTATTCAGGAATAAATATAAATTTGAATTTGAGAAAAGTTGCTTTTAAAGGTAAACTGGGTGGTGTGTTTAATTTTATTTTTATATAAGTAAAGTTTTTTTTTTTTTTTTTTTGGGTTCTATGCATAGCCGAAAAAGTCGTAAAACATTAAGTATTAAATTTACATTCAATTTAAAAAAGTGACGGTTTTCTACATAAACTGAAATCTCCCTTTTAACAATTCACGATATAACAGTAACCTGCAAACTTACAATTTCAAAGTGATATGGAACTCGGTTTGCTTGTGTACTCTAAAATATTTGAACTGTTTGAAAAGTATGGAACAGGCTATCCTGAAAAGCAGAGACCATGATGCGACACACCAAATGAATGTGATTCTTTTTTGTATTTCTCTGATACGTCTAGTTATTATTACAATGAAAGAATTATCTTTTTTGTTGATGAATATTACGTCATTACGTGACTGACTTGAAGAATACACCACGAGACTATATTACCTTAAATAACGAATGAAATAAAAGCATGGATGAATTAAAGCGTGATGGAAGCCGATCCTTATCAAACAACTTTAGACAGTATTGTGACGTGTAATGTGAAAAATGTGGAGCTCTTTGATAATCGCAAGCGAAAAGCAAAACGAATAAATCCAGGTCAAATACCGGAACAACGCCTAAAGCTGAGCACACCAATATAAAATTAATGTTAATTGTTGGGTGGCCACTGCATGATGTAATTAACTGCTTTTGAGACCCGGTGTATCAATAACAGCAGTTGTTTATTTTGAAGAACATGATGGCGCAACTCTTTGAGAAACAACCTCTACTCGTCAGTCTTCGCCATTATTGCTTGATTACCAAGACTTCAAAATGTCGACAAACCGTTAAAACCTTCCACAAACTGATTACAATTTTTTCTTTTGTAGCTTGTAATGTTAGTCGTCCTAGAGTAGCGAAAAACTATTTTCATTTGTATCGTCTCGGTTAGAATTTTTTTTCTTTACAATTCTTATACAAACATAGAAAAATCGTCGCAAAAGACGAGCAAACACGCTTTGATGTTCAATGCTGTAATTTATTAGTAATTTATATCATCATTCTAGAACTTTCCCTCTTTCCCATTTCAAATTATTTTATTTGTTGGTAATTAAAGCAATTATTCACCGACCAAAGTAATGCCTGTTAAGCATACAATAATTGAGGCTGGAAATATAAGACAATCGGCGTTTAATTTGATTTCTCTCAATTATACTTCTTGAAGTTAATTTAAAGTATTTTATAATATAATGTCTAATAACTAACACGATGATTTTTATTAAAATTGATTGCTACGTCCAAAGTAAAGTACCTACCGTTCATAATATTCTAATTTATTTTTGGTACCTATATCAATATGTTGCCGTGTGGTTTTGTAAGAATATCCACTACGCCATATCAACCCGTGGGTGTCGTAAGAGGCGACAAACAAACCAGTTCTTTCTAAAACGACTAAAACTTCGGTTTTTTTTTAGGATAAGGTGACAAACAGGCATAGTTCACCTGATGGTAAGTAGTTGCTGTGGCACATAGACATCTACACATCCTCAACTACGAATCAAAATGCATGGGAGGACAGATAGAATGCCTCGTTTCCGGAAAAGGGGTCTGATTTGTCTCTCTCATGGCACAGCAGCGTTAAGATGCTTTAATATTCTGTGAGCGTGGTCCTTTGGTGAGACGACCCATTCGCTACGAATATACTACTGATATAATAGCAGCATGGCTCAACCAGTAAAACTGACCACTTTTCAAGCGTGGCGAAAATCGCAAATGTTCTGCAGTGGTCTTTAATAGGCTGCAACGGTAACGATGGTTTGTGAAGATCTTAACTTCTTCTTCTTCTTTCTTTAGCAGTTTTCTGTTCTCTACACTCATCACACGAAACAGCACCATTGAGCTGCTATTTTATGTCAGTATTTTGTGAGAGTGGTCCTTCCCTGTCAAGCCATTATTTCGTGTTACAACTAATTGACAGCTGCAGCGTGGCTACCATGAAAAAAAAAGTCGTAAACGAGATGCTCGTACCGTCCTCTATCGTAATACCTAAGATTTTCTTTTTTTAAGTCACCTTTTACCACACCTCAAGGTATATTGGGGAATGTTAGATTTTCTTGTAATAAGCCCCAGGAGCTACTATGAGTCTTTAAAACCTTAAATAGAAACCCATTCTATTGAACTAAAGATTTTCTAATTATTTACAGTGGACAGCTAAATAATAAATCAAGTAGAATAGAATAATATTATTTAAAATTTATATTTAAATCTATTTATTTTATTTTCTTAACCTTCAAAAGGAAGGTTCTCAAATTCAGAATGTATGTTTTTTTGTATGTATGTTACGCCGATATCTTGCAGATTGAGAACGATTTTAATGTTTTTATTATTAAATAGGTTTACTTCAAGGGTTCCATATAAATTTGGACATACCACCCTAAGGGTAGCAAATAAATAGTTTTTTAACAATTTGACGACGGTTTTACTTTTGTTGTTAAATCTTATAATTATTATCACATATTGGTATAAAAATAATATACAGGATTTGATGAGGCAGTGATGACACATGACCTCGACAATTCGCCAGTAAGCTCAACTGCAAAAGCGTTGCCAATCATTAAAACATCTACTTTAGTCTACGTTTAAATAAGATTTGAAAATTATAATTCAGTTAGAGCTACTTTTAAATTCAAAGTAACCTCTAAAATGCCCTGGGACTTGTTCACTGCCATCCCTTGCTTCTTCACTATTCTATGGTCGCAATCACTTTACGATATCCATGTAATGCTGTGGTGTGATAATTCTCTTACGCTTAGCGCCGCGGCACCAGCAAAAAAAAATAAATAATGTAATATGAATAAAGAAATAAATGGACAAATAAAAATTTACGCAATTTTTTTTTGCTGTAGATATTTTATAAATTCTGATACTCTCACTGCTGTGGCATAAGCAGCTCAACATGCCCCTTGTGCTCAGGTTTCATTAAAACAAAGTTATCTGATATTACGCGCGTATAACGGTGTTATTAATCGCTCAATGATTCGGCTTCGGATGGGTGAATGAATTAACATTTTTCTTTATATATTTTGGTGCTTGTAAATTCAGGTTCAATGGGTAAGTGATTATGCCATATGTATATTTTAGCATAACGTCAATAAATGTTCAATTGCAGCAAAATATACGAGATTTTTCTTTCATGATGAAATGAAAATTTATTTATTTCTCATCACAAAACCACACTAAACTTAATAGCTATTATAACTAAAATGATTGTAGATCACTGGATCCTGAGGTAGGTAATTTCAAGACGTATAATCGTCACTGAATACAAAGTTTCTTTTAATATAGAATAAGGTTCATAACTACTGCAAATAAGACACAGTGCATCTAATGGTAAGTGGATGCTGTAGCCCATATTATACAGTTTCGTCTATCTTCGACTCAGAATCAAAATCTGAGGACTAAGATGGAATGACTAGTTTCCACTAAAAAGGGTTTCTGGTTCTCTACACTCTTCAATTGAAACACAGAAGCAATAAGTTACTATTTCACGCTCGTATTCTCCGAGAGCGTAGTCCGATCTTTTCCCGGTCGAACCGACCCATTTGTGCTGCAACCATAGTACAGCTGCAGCATGTTTGTCAACAATTTATTTCCGTATTACTTTTATTTACGTATCCGTATAATAATTAGCCTTAAAAGAGAGAAGTAATTAATATGATGTTTTTTTTTATGCGAGACGAAATGTTCTCCAACATACGAACGTACTACGTGCCCAAAACAATCAGGCGCATGACAGCTAAAACGTCATTAGAACTACTAGAGAGGCTACACGGAACGGTAATTGGTCACTAAGGGAAGCGCGGGGATAGAGGCTGGGTGCGGGCGCCGAAACCGCATTCATGTCATGCGTCTAATAGTTTTGGCCAAGTTGTAAGCACACCCTCGCAACATCCTTTTAAAAGTTCTGATAGATGGGTACGATCGAGTATATCGTCTTGAATGAATAAATGAAATATACTTTATTGTTCACCGATAAATAAAAGAAAACAACAAATTATTTAAAAGTACAATTGGCGGACTTATCGCTTAGAAACGATATCTACCGGGCAATCATATTGCATTGGTATTGGTGGCTCGCCAGTAACGCACGTTGGTGGATCATCGCAGAACCGCGGTTTTGTAAGACGACTTGCCAGCTTCGCGGCTAACTATTACTGTATGGAATAGGGGACGTTGCTTCGACAAATTCTAAAAAATCACCGCTTGGACCGCCAGGATGTACTTGTATATAATTTATGTTAAAGCACTGGATACTTTGACTAATTTGTCAGTCTAATGGACGATAGTGCGAACACTGATGTGATCGAATTCTGGGTGGGGCCAAAATCAGTTATTAGATTTTTCAGTCACGGAGCTCTCAGTACTAACATGCTGTGCCTCGGAACAAGTTAAGCCATTGGTCCTGCGCCAGATCTATTTTCGGTGGTGTCAGATTTCCGTCCCCATCGAACTATGAATGTGAGGGGACGAGGAGTGCACCTGAACTTGTACGTACACTTGTGCACTATAATCCTTTCTTGTGCACATGACCGACGTGACTGAAATTCGATCCGTAGGAAATTATTTTGTTGAATAAAGAAGGTCTGATGACAAAAGTTTATGAATTTTCGTAGCTGTTCTGAATAAGCGGTAGCGAACGCGATAAAATCACGGCTTGTACCAAATTAATGAAGAGCTTGATTGAAGAGATGAGGGTGAGTCTAGAAGTATGATTGATTTTGTAATTGTGGATGAAAGACTGAGGAAGAAAGTGCTAGACACTCGGGCATACCGCGGTGTAGGCCTTGACACAGACCACTTCCTGGTTATAGCCCGAATGCGTGGCCTCTTTAAACGGTGGCGACACCGAGGCCGAGCTACGAGTGTTTTGGACAGAGTAAAAGTGGAAAATCTACAAGAAAAAGAAAAGAAAGACGAGTATGTAGAGAAACTGAAAGAAAGTTTTAAAGGCATAGAAGAGATAGGTGTGATTGAAGATTTGTGGGAGACATTTAAGAAAGGGGTCGTGAATGTTGGTGGGTAAGCAAAAGAAGAAAAGGAAGAAAGAACTATAATGTGTGGATGGATAAAGATGTACAAAGGGTTGTGCAAGAAAAGAAAAGGTGGTTGGATTGGTTAAAACAAAAGCTAACCAAAAGTTCAGCAAATGATGACGAGATAAAGGAAGCAAAAACGAAATATAAAAGATTGAAATCAGCAGCGAAAGAAGTTGTGTCTAGAAAGAAAGAAGAACGAAAGGATGATTTGATAGAGGGCTCACTGAAGATTTCCAGTCAAACATCAAGTTTCTGAAATCCATCAAAACAGCCAGAGGAAAACTTCACCTCGGAGCTGAGTACAATCAGGAGTCAAGATGGAAGCTATAAAAGGAGAAGAATGTGTTAAAGAGATGGAAAGAATATTTTGAAAGTTTGTTTGAAAGAGAGAAGTGCAGGTACAGCATCCGGCACCTTCCATGGAAACTAATATAAATGTTGATGAAAGTGAGATAAGCATGGATGAAATAGTGAAAGCGTTGAAAAGTATGAGATTAGGTAAGGCTGCAGGGTATGACAGGATTACCGTCGAGATGCTGAGGGCTGACAGGGCATAGTGGCTAGTCAGCTGTACCGCCTTTTCAATTTGTGCTGGCGAAATGGGCAAGTACCGGAGACTCTGCAAAGCCGTAATCGTGCCATAAGGGAAAAGGGTCACGGCAGGACTGCATAAATTACCATATATGTTTCTCAGCGTCGTCGGTAAATCTGTATGCGAAAGTGTTGATTGAAAGGGCTTGTGAATGAAACAGACGAAAAGTATGGGATGCAAGCGGGATTTAGAAAGGAATGGGATGTATGGATCAGGTCTTTTCCTTGCGGTGCATAGCGAAAAGTGATTGGCAAAAACAAGACGGTCTATTGCGCATTCGTGGATCTAGAAAAGGCCTATGATAGAGTAATGAGGAATGAATTGTGGTCAGCACTGTCCGTGAACTGTGAGCAGTATCCTCATACGAGCACTGCAATCTCTTTATAGGGATTCTAGTGCTTGTGTAAGGGGATAAATACACTGAATAGTTTAATATCGAAAAGGTGTTAGACAGGGATGTGTAGCGTCACCGTGGCTGTTTAATCTGTTCATGGACAATTGCTTGACAGATTTAAGAGAATGAAAGTGGGTTGAGAATGAATGAGTTACTCGTCAAATGTTTTCTATGCTGATGACCAAGTACTACTTGTGTCTTCGGCCGAGGAGTTGCAGGAGATGGTAACTGCTATGAGTGGAGCTTTTGTTAGAAAGGAATGAAGATGAATGTAAAGAAGACGAAAGTGATGGTGTTTGAAAGAGATGAGGCAGTGACAGACTGCAATATCGTGATTGGAGATGAACAAATTGAACAGGTGAAGGAGTTTGTATCTGGGTTCAAAGTTTACAAGAGATGGAAAGTGTGAGTGATATCGAAAGAAGAGTGAATGCAGGAAACATGGTGAATGGAGCTTGCACCTTTATGAGCAGTCGGAAGTTGTTTAACAAGGCTTGTTTGGCTGTGCATGAGGGGTGTTGGTTCCACACTCATGTACGGAAGTGAAAGGATATGGCAGAAGAAACTTGAAAGCAGAATAAATGCAGTTGAGATGAGAGCGTTAAGAAGTATGATAGGAGTTAAATTGAGTGACAGGATAAGAAATAGTGAGATAAGAAAATTGTGATTTGAAAGAAGATGTAGTGACAAAAATTGAGAAAGGTATGCTGAGATGGTTTGGCCATCGAGAGAATGAATGAAGAACGATTGAAAAAAAGTATATATGAGTGTGAATGAAAGTGTTGGAAGGGGTAGACCTAGGAAGACGTTTCTTGACCAAATCAGGGACGTCTTGAAAAAGGCCAGGTCAAGAGTACCCTAAACCGAAGAGCATGTATGAAGGGAATAAAAGTGGACGAAGACAAACAGGTGTGTGATCGTAGTGCGGAAAAGTGGTTCTGCCTCACCCCTACGGGAAAGAGGCGTGATTATATGTATGTATGTATGTATGTTGATTGAACGATTACAAACGTTGGGCGAAGCATGTCATAGATTCAAGGGCTAACTACTACTGGAGGGGCGACCGGATGGCGGTAAAAGTATGTAATGGTCCAAGCTCAGGTGCCTGGATGAACAAAATGCTAAAAATATTATTTATAAAATTGAAGACAAAAAGCCAGAAATGGATCGATCTCAAGATATTTACTTTACCAAGTAACATGCGGCTGTGAAGCCTCAAATGAAGAAAAACCAGTGCAGAGAAACACCATGGACGTTTTGCTTGTTATTATATTGAGGACGATATAGTTGAAATCATATATTTGACATTTTCCTTCTCTCAATATATGTGTATAGAATAAGATAGAAAACTGGATTCTAATCAAGCTCCAATAAAATTGGTGGTCTCAACAATTTGGCCACTGTGGGTGGTTGAATCAAAATATTTGTTGAAATCACTGTCAGTACTGCAACGAAGAACCCAGGGAGACTCTTTATTTAAATCATAATAATTTATAATTATTTACAATATTGTAAAATTGAATTATACATTAGAGACAACAGGGTAGCGATCATTTCATTACCAGGGGTTGTCACCAGTCACGTATTGTTAAATATGTAATATAACTAATAACCCTTTTTAAATAGGTACCGTTACCGTTCCAGCCTATTTGAATAGAATAGAATGATTTTTATTCAGCATGCATTATGTAATAATCTATATTCAATACAGATTATTACATAATGCTTATTAAAAGTCATTTTTATTTACGACCGGTTCGGAAAATACCTTTGTCCTAGGAAGAACCAGTAAGAAACCCAGCGAGATCATTTTTTTTAAAATATATAGCTTTTAAATAAATTTTGTAATTTTTTAAAATTAATTTTAATAGAACCAGCATTGTGGCAATCACCTCATTCCCAGGGGTTATTTTCATTCATGTATTCCTTGATAATAACCCTTTTTTGTACATTTTTTCTTTAATATATCTTTTAAATTTGTTTTTTTTTATAAACTTCGATCATTTTTTGGGATTTTATTGCAAAAGCGTCCAATACATTGTCCCAGAAATTAATTACTATTTATGTAGAGTCTAGTAACTGGCATTACAAGCTTATGTTTGTTCCTAGTGTTTAAAGTATGAACATCTTTACTCTTATCAAAGTTGTTCATGTTTTATGTACATAAATACATTAAATTTTCGTAAATATATTGCGATGCCAAAGTTAATGTGTTTATTACTTTAAATTTTTCTCTGGACTCTTTAAAATTTAAGTTATAGATCGGTCATACGGCCCTCTTTTGCAATTTGAAAATTAAAGAGGTATCATCACTAAATAATACTATATCGTGATTGTGTCCTACAAGATAAGGTAGATCGTTAATATAAGAACAGGAATGGGCCAAGAATTGAGTCCTGAGGAACGCCCATTGATATTACCGATCCGGAGGAACTTTTACCATTGATAACGACTTTTTGAGTTCTGTTACTTAAATGTGAAATAATAAGTCTAAGCGCAATATTTTTGACATCGTAATTTTGTAGTTTACTGATGAATGTCTCATGATGAACTCAATCGAAAGACTTTGAAAGATCACAATAAATACCTAAGGCATTTTGTGAATTCTCCAAGGCATTAAAATATATATTTAATAAGCTCAACTCAAGCTCAAGCATTAAAAATATATTCAGTAACCCTTCGTCAGTCTTCGAGCGAGCCATTGTAAAACCAAATTGATTTATTTTGAGTAATTTCCTTGAATTAAAAAAATAACAATTGATCCAGAATAATTTTCGTTTAAATTTGCTGAGAGTTGGTAGTACAGAAATAGGTCCAAAATTAGCGGAGTCCAAAGTATTACCAGATTTAAATAATTAAAGTCCACTGCTGAACATCTCCCCCATAGATTGCCTAATAGCGGGGATATTTGCCACAGTTGCCACGCTTGGCAAGCAGGTTGGTCGTTATTAGGAAGACAGCAGCGTCTTCTTCCATCTCCTGGTTTGTTTCCCTCTGTCGCCTCTTACGACAGCTACGGGATGATATGGGGTAGTGGATATCCTTACACCGCCATACACGGTTATATAAACGATATACGCTGTAATAGGTACAGCTGTTGTTTAATAAACATTTTAAACTTTTGGATATTATTTATAATTTGCGGGACTTTGTTGTTAAAGCGTATATACATATACGATTATATAGTCGAATGACTCCTATGGAATATCCTCCATATGTGAAGGAATACTCAATTTTTTTATACTTATACATAAAATCAACCTTAGTTCGCAAATATTTTGTACAAAACATCTTATTAATAAATCCTCATGATATTATTTTAAGCATTGACTACGAAAAAAGAAATAGATTGTATGTGTCATTCGTAAAATTGGATCCGAAAAATATCTAAAATAACATAAAATGAAAACAAAAGTTTGTGTTTCGGTGTTCAACCAAAATAAATTAATTATTTTACTTTGTTTTGAAGAAAAACAATGGGAATAGCTAATGAACGCGCGAACTTTCATTTCCTATTTTCTTGTTTCTTTTTTGTACGCCTCGTTTTTTGTTTTATTGCAGATTCATCGTGAAACATCGTAATGCGATAACTTTTTCTTGACTAAGCGAAATAGGTAGTTGATGAATTGCTAATGATCCAGTGGTGGGTTGTTTTTGCTTGTCATACAAAATAGTGGTCAGCGAGGCTGATTCCTTTCAAACGAAAACACATAAATGAAAAATTGGTAAAACTTATTTCAAAATTTCGAGTTGTTTTTATTCAGTCACAAATAGTGAACGCAAAATATTTTATTTGCGTATTAAATATATAATAGTAATTCAAAGCTCTTATTAAGTTTAAAGTAACGTAATATAATAATTTAATAAATATTTTAGTTTGTTGTATTTGAGTTTGATTTTTTTATACAATATTCATTATATCCGACCTGCAATTATACAATCTACTTATCACTCTCGCGTGGCCTGTCGCGTATCAAAACTGACGTGCTTCAATAAAAACCTGACGTTTCACTGAAACGTGAATTGTAAAAATTAGATTGAGGCAAATCCGCGCTGTCTGCTCGAGTTCGCTGGAACAATTCACACGTTGTGACACAAGATATAGGCGTTTAAGTAAAAGAAAAAATTTTTTGTAAAAAAACTTGTAATTTTATTTTAATATGTGTGTAATTATTGTGCCTAATGCTGCTGTGTTTCGTATATTGACTGTATAGAACCGTAAAACTTTTTGCTGGAAACGAGGCATTCTATCTTAGTGCTCAAGAGTGACAATGTATCTGTTAACTATCACAACTGACAATGCTTAATAGCAATGCATAAAATGTTCACGTCTATGTCAAATACTTAATAGCAATGGATAAAATGTTCACGTCTATGGAATTGGTCTCTTACTTTAAATAACATTGCTTTTTTTTAGTAACTTGACAGAGCAATGGAAGATCGGGGGCTCAAATCGCTCGCAGTAATAAATATCATAGTACGCAAGCAGCCCAAATTCGAGCCCCGCCGCGCCAGTACCAAAAAAATTGTTAATTGCTATTATTGAATAAATAAATAAATGAAACATATTAAAATTATATCAAAAATATATATTATTATACACTTATCACAGTATTTTCAGCTTCGCACTAAGCGGATTTCTTTTTATACTTTCATCTATACATATAAATAAAATTGAAGTCTGTCTGTATTACTTATCGTAGACATGTATAACCATTTTTAAAATTTTTGTCTGACGGTCTGTCTGTCTGTCTGCCTGTCTGTTTGTGTCTGTCTGGGATAGTCTTGATAAACTTGACGAACAGATAGAGAGTAATTCCAGGAGTGATCTAGGCTATCTTTTATCCGAAAAACTTTGACATTTTTTGAGAAACCGAAATTTGTTAAAAGAAATGGGCTTTGCTGAACATCTTAAATCTATATGATGTCACATTAATAGATCCAGGCGCATCCGGGGCGGATCGCTAGTAAATAATAAAATATTTCCAGTTTAAGAATAGTCTACTTTCGCTTGTGACTTACTCCATGGTAGCAGTCCAGACGTGAACACAATATAATGAGGATGGAAGAAGAGAGGAAAGTTTTTGAGTGAACTCAAAAGTGCTCCAAGTAATTTTTCGTGCTTGATTTGAAACGATCCCGCTGAAACAGACTTTGAGACTCACTTAACTTGCCACCGTCACGGGTGGAATATTTTCTCTAAATAAATATGTTACCGACCATGGAACACCTATTCAATAAAAATTACTGCTACATAGTGCCCATACCATATCAAGTTATATATAAATTATATTTATTTATAACCTAATATTTTCAATATCGAAAAAATATAAGATCATCAAAGGAGTATTGCCTGATTTATGGAAAACGGATTTAGTAACTCCTGTTCACAAAAAGGAAACAAATTAGATCCAGCAAATGATAGACCGATAAGTTTAACTAGTGTGGTGTGCAAAGTCATGGAAAGGATAATAGTTAAGAACATGAGGCAGTTCCTTAGCAATCAGCAACATGGTTTTTGTCCTCGTAGATCAACGATATCCAACTTGTTGTCTTGCTTATCATCCTGAGTCACCAGTCAAAATGATCGAGAGCCAATAGATTTTATATATCTGGATTACGAAAAAGCTTTTGATAAAGTACCAATAGACAGGCTTTTACTTAAATTGGAATTCGTTGGTGTTCGAGGGAAACTGTTAGCTTGGATTGAGGCTTTTCTACGACAAAGAACCTTCAGAGTACGGATTGGCGACACATTCTCAGATGAAAAAGAAATACAAAGCAGTGTGCCACAAGGTTCTGTACCTAAAAACTTGAGTTGTAATGTAAGTATGTTCGCTGATGACACGAAGATATTCGCAAACCTACTAGTGGACTTTGATCGCCTTCAAGCAAATCTAATTAAAATATCAGATTGGTCAAAAAAGTGGCTTATTAAATTAAATACAAGTAAATGCACAGTCCTCCATGTAGGAAACCGAAACCCTCGTTTCATATATAAAATCAATGATATACCTCTGGAAGAAGTTAAAGTACAAAAAGATTTAGGTGTGCATATAAGTAACGATCTAAAATGGGAACATCACATTACAGTGAGAACTAAAAAAGCAAATAGTTTTATTTACCTTATTAGAAAAGCCTTCGGGCGTCTAACACCAGAAATGATGCTAAAAATACATAAAATTTGAATTTGGAATTATTGGAATTGGAATCCAGATTTGGAATGCATATTTAACATTGGAATATGCATTCCAAATCTGGAGCCCCTGTTTCAAAAAGGTTATTGAGTTACTGGAGAAGGTTCAACGCAGATTTTCAAAAGTTCCTAGAGCATTGAAAAACGTACCATATGAGAAAAGGCTGAATAAACTTAAATTAATGACTCTGAAAGATCGCAGAGAACGAGGGGACTTGATGGAAGCTTATAAAATTATACTTGGACACTACGATCTAGAAAATTTTGATAAAGATTTATTCCAGTTCTCAAAAAACACACATCTTAGAGGACATCAATTCAAATGAACTAAAGCCGTGTCGCATAATAACCCACACAAGCACTTTTTTAGCCAAAGAGTAGTTGAAGCATGGAACAAGCTACCATCAGAAGTGACATCTGTACAAACTATTAACCAATTCAAGAACAGATTAGATAAACAACTAAAATAGAATAATTACATATTTGAAAATAGGATACGGGCTTATTTGAGTTGTTTCAACTGCTGGCCTGTTAAGTAATAATAATAACATTTTTTTTGTGATAAAGGACTTACCCCTGTATCCTTAGCCAACGAGCAATGGCAAGACCCGCCAGTACAGAGCATTTCCGACCGGGAGACCGTATGGAAGGAGAAGGAGCTCCACGGGAGGTTCTACAAGGCTCTACATGAGCCTTCGTGACACAGTTGCCTCCCTCCACTGGCTACGCTTTGGTGACCTCGGGGAAACTGAGGGTTTTATCTGTGCAATACAGGATCAGGTTATTAAGACCAACAACTATCGGAGATACATCCTAAGGGATGGCACCGACGACATTTGTCGAGTCGCCATCCCGGTGAATCTCTTAGGCATGTCATCTCTGGTTGTTCGGTGCTTTCAACTCTGAGTACTTGCATAGGCACAACCTAGTAGCCAGGATTCTACACCAGGAGCTCGCTCTGAAATACGGTCTCGAGGATCGGAACTGCCTTATTATATGCCAGAAGCCGTGCTCGAAAATGACCGCACCAGGTTTCTGGGACCGGGCCATCATCACAGACAGGACCATTCTTGCGAATAAGCCTGATATTGTGCTGATGGACCGGGCACAGTCAAGATATTTTTGGTTGACATTACCATTCCGTATGACGAGAAACTCGTGAAAGCCGAAACAGATAAGCGAACAAAATATCTGGACCTGGCTCACGAGGTGACCGACATGTGGTGTACTGCCGACCGAAATTATACCTGTAGTCGTTCTGCGAACGGTTAATCCCAGTCAGCCTCTCGAGTCATCTGAGGCGACTGGGACTCCATGACGGACCGGTCCAAGCTCAAATGCAAAAGGCGGTGCTCCTCGATACCGTCCGCATCGTCCGCCGATTTCTTTCCCTTTCCCCCTAACCCTCGGCCGTTTGGTCTTCCCTGCCGAGGGCTTCCATATGGTTGGGTTTTTATTTATTTATGTATTTTTTTATGTATTTATTTTATTTTATTGATATTTATGTATTTTTATCATTTTAATTTTCAATTATATATTTATACAGCCCAACCAGATGAGAAAACTATATAGATACCCCACATAACAATAATAATTAAATTGGTTCACAATTGACGAAAATATCACGTAACATACATACAAAAAAAACATACAGTCGAAATGTAAACTTTCTTTGAAGTTATTTAAATATAAACAACATGGCCTGGTGCGTGAACTGATCTGTCATTCAGAATAAAACTTTTAATTAGTAATTCCCAGAATCACAGAGCATTGATTCGTTGCTGTCAAACAAGCACAACCGAGAAGCTAATTGAATTGACGAAGCACAGAAGCTTTAATTACAGGCGACGTTGTACGTGCAGTGTTGCAACTATTACGTGCCATTTGCATTTGCTCGGGATTAGGGAATATAATTAAGTAAGGAGTTTAAATAGGAATAGAGAGCCATGTCTCGCTGCAATTTCACAGCGTGTATGCCGGGTTGGGTTCGAAACGCTGCCGCCAATGAAATTGTTAATTGTAATTGTAAGTGCTGACACCATGTACTGAGAGGTAGGAAGAAAAACATAGAAGATAAAATGTGAAGTCCGCCAATAAAAAAGCAACGCAGTGGACTAATGGCTTCATAACCTCCCAGAAATTAAAGGAGGCCTATGCTCAAATATGGTAACATACTTCACTTACGGTACTTTATTAATTTACTTTTCTATTTTAATTAAAGGCACGGTATTTAGGTTTTTTATAAAAATCAAGTGACATCTTACAGTCCACCTGATGGTAAGTGGCTACTGTAGTTCATAGACACCTGGAATCATCTTCAAACGAAGGTTAAGATCCGTTGTCACTTCTAAGGACTGAGGTGGAATTCTGCATAGCCCGTCATTATAATGCCTCTCTTTATCCTTCAGACCAGATCACAGCAGTGCAAGCACTGCTACTCACGGTAAATATAGATTAAAATATTTCTACTAATAATAGCATAGTACCAGAGTCTTAGACAGAAAATATTACCATAAGAATTTAGAGATACTGTTGCGAAGCTGTTGACAATCACAACACTTTAACCGACAAACACAAAAATGTAATAAAATTGAAACGACGTTTATATGTAATGAAATATTTCTGTGGAAGTGTCATTAAAGAGAAATTCACAAGAAAATGTTTTCTTTAGATTGCGTTGAACTCACGGGATTTGATAACGTTTAGCGCGCCTTGGCATCGTTTACAACAGGAAAAATGAATTTGCCGGCGGTATGGCAGAGTGTTGACTCGAAGAGTTTTAAATTTTATGTCGATTATGGCGCATTACTGTGAAGTTTTAAAAAAATAACTTATAATATTTTGTTCAAGTATGGGTATGTATGTAAATGTAACAAAGGGTCAAGTGAAATAAACCAAAGTAGCATTATAAATGACAAAATATTTTATTTTTATTAATGGATCAGAATTTTGAACCTGAAGAACTGTAATAAGTTTTTCTTCTTCTTTTTCATTAGCCTCAGAAAGTCCATGCTGAACATTAGTCAGTCCTGTTTCATCTTTTAGAAGCCATAAGATTTTTCTGGCATTTCCAATAGCCGCCTCTTATGAAATCCACGGGACGTAATGGGGTGGTGGATTCTCTTACGCCCCGAGCTGGTAGGTTGTTTAAAATTTTATAAGGAATAAAACTCTAGAATAACAGAACATTAATCATTCTATACCTCTATTCCATTAAAGTTATAGATCATTCTGCAGCTGGATATTTAAAATATTTAAGAGGAAACTCGAAGCTATAACATTAAAATACACTACAATATATACATAAGGGGACTGTTACAAGTGACAATCAAAACATATTCCAATATAATTTAAAATTACAAATGTTGTACAACCGACTTCAATATAAATTATTAAGAATAACTCAAAAACAATTGGTCAGACCTTGATCAAATTTATATGGGACCACATGAGAAGCACCAGCTTTCAAATAGAAAGGAATTATCTAAATTCACCCAGAAAAGAGTTATGAGGTAACACACATAAAAAAACATACAGTCGAATTGAATATCTCCTCCTTTTTGAAGTCAGTAGAAAACTGTCAGCAACTCACATTTATTTAAACATTATGCAACCCGTATTATCGTTGCAATTCTGCTAGATCCAAAGACTAGAGAATAATGGATGTCACCCCCGGTGAACCAAAAAAAAACATAACTAAACAAACAACAAAATGATTTTATTTTTACGAAATTATGAATTTAATTGTGCCGTAATAGAATACCTCCACCACACGCGGTTACACCATCTTCCACTGAGAAAACACCTTTGTGTGTGTAAATGAGCCTACGACAGTTTTCTGTTGCACATACGTCTCTCCCAAAGCGCACCACTTAGACCGGCCTTCGGCTTCAAGCATCCAGTTGCTACCAGGCCATCTTGCGTAGATTGTTGCTCCTTCTAGACAGGGGAATTCGTTGTAATACATTTTGTAAAATATTATTTTTCGTTTCTTTTAGAAAATGACGGCACAACTATTTCGTATTACGAATATTTAAATGGGCCACGATGATTGGTTTCAATTTCAGCTGTTTGTGTGAAATGGCGCACCAATTAAACTCTACTGGAATTCTAATTGTCAAGAGGGGACCATTTTATTAGGTTTTATTTTAAAGGCCAATGAGAATTGCGTAAAATTAGGAAAAGTGCCACGTCGTTATGACCGGTTTTCATCAAAGAACTGACAATATTTAAGTAGATGTGATTTACTGTACTTTATTATTACATTTATTTTGTTAGCGCCGAAGTTAATTAATTAATATTTAAAAAAGTTACATATTTTTTGTATTTATTTAGGTACACCACAAAACACACATAAACAGATATAGGTATAGTTTGTATTAATCGTAAAAACAAATTAGTTGTGAAATGTTAGTAGAAGTATGCTAACTATTGCTTAAGCTGATGGTTGAAGAGAATGACCATGACCTGATTGTGGAAAATCTATAAAAAATGTTAAACGCCAAATGGCAGTACCATTGTTTTTTCTTATATAAAATTTTAAGTGACAAGCAAGATGAAAGTTCACCCGATAAATATTGGCTATTGCAAAGACACCGGCAATCAACATCAAGCTATGAATCATCACGGCTGTAAGCCTTGATGTCTAAATTGCAATACGTCACAAATTTTTCACCATCTGTCGGTCGCCAAAGCCTCGTCCAATCAACAAGGTACACCGCGTGCAGGTGGAGAAAAGATCACATGTACATATTACTAGAAGATTGTTGGTTTCGGTAGGTACCATCCACGTTCTTTATTGAAGATTATAGCGAACCAGTATTTACATGGTGTGAGACCATGTAAATACTGGTTCGCTATATATTCGAGAAAGTGGCAGATTGTACTCTTCGGTCTTCTGTAAAATTTGCCGAAGGACATGTGCCGAAGGTCTATGGTGCTAAAGCCTTTTCGGAAACCGGCTTGTTCGGGGGGCTGGAATTCGTCGAATCTGCGTGCGAAACGATTCGTAATGACTCTCGAAAACAGCACGTAAGCGCGCCTCAGAAGGGAAATCGGTCTGTAGTTCTTCAAGAGAGCGTTGTCGCCTTTCTTGAAGAACAAGACCACCGCATATCTGGTCCACACCTCCGGTGTAGTGCCACCATGGAGGATGGAATTAAAGAGCTTCTGAAGGACTTCAAGTACGGTTTTCCACCCACTTTCAGAAGCTCCACTGCAATTTCATCATCGTCTGGGTACTTGCCGTTTTTAAGACTCTTTATTATTTTTAAGGCTCAGACCGACTTCCGGAATATGTTCGGAATAGGATCGGATAAACTTGCTCTTGGATAGATACTCACACTTGCGTGGCTCCAACGATGATGTGTACAGCTGTCCATAGAACTTCTCAATCTCATTCAAAATCTCAGGTGTCCCGGAAACGATGCTGCCTCATTCGGTCTTCAGCATTGACAGTTGGCTCTTTCTGGCAGATAGATCACTAGCAAGACATTGGAGCCCTGGTTCCGCTCGATCGCTTCTTCAATACGAGCTGTACTAACGTTGCGTATGTCTCGCCGCATGCATTTGGAGAACTGTCTGTTCAGTTGCCTTTATGCTGTCAAATCTGCTGAAGACTGCAGCTTCATTTCCCGTCTAACAGCCATGAGATTAAGAGTGTGATCGGAGAGTTTTTGTGTTCTTCTGCGGCGGGTCTTGTAGAACTTAGCTCCGACCGTATGAACAGTTTCCACGAGCTTGTCATTCATATCGTCCACTGCATTGCACTCTTCTAGGCACTGACAACGGTTTTATAACTCGAGCTGAAAGGTTTCGGGACTTCTTCACGAGGGGGACGGAGCGTTGACTGTATTAGACGAGACCTCTCCAACTAAACGTTTAGATTCAGTTTGCCTCTAACCATTTGGTGATCACTACCAGTTTTCACCCTCGCGATCACTGAGACATCACTGAACAGTTGTCGTCACGTCGTCACAATGAAGTCAATCTCATATTTTGTCGAACCGTCGGGGCTCGACCAGGTCTTCTTTCTGTGGGGTCGCTTTTGGAAGAAAGAGATTATCATAAAGAGTCCCTCTTTCTCCATAAAGTCGACCAGCTGCTGGCCCGTTGGGTTCCGTTGCCGTATTCCAAATTTCCCTACCATCAGCCCATCGTTCTCTATTGTGCCTAGTTTTGCGTTGAAATCTCCCATTAACACCGTATAGTGGGTTTTGGAGGAATGCATGGCTCTGATATATCCTCACATTTCTTCACCTGCTCATCGAGATGTGCCGAAGTTGGTGCGTAAACCTGTATGACCTTCAGCGAATACCGTTTTGGTAATTTGAGTATAAGGTACGCAACCATCGCCGACACACTCCCAATCTTTACAACGTTACAGAGACTTGTGGATGATAAATCCCACACTCCTGTTGATGGTCGCCCTCCCGATGATAGAACAATGCCGGATTCAGGATTATCGTCCACCCCGCTCTTCGGACCTCGGATAATCCTAAAGCATTCCAGCGCAACTTGTCTATCTCTTATTCCAGCTCTAGAATCTTGTCTTTATTCCTCAGGGTGTGTGCGTTACATGTTGCTAGATCGATTCGTCTTAGGTGGCTACCGAACCTCAACCAGAGATTCTTAGCACCCTCCGCCCCGCCGTTACCCAGATTGCCACCGTAGCCAGGAATAGCGGGGCCGCCAGGGACTTGGGGTCGTCTCTTTGTAATTTCATTGATGGTAGTATATTGCCATAGTTGCCACGCTTGGCGAGCGGGTTGGCAACCGCCGTTTTTTTTATTGTTTTTTTTGCTGTTATCAGAAAGATGCTGCTGCCCATCTTCTGCCTCACTTAATTTGTTGTCACTCTAAAAGAAATATTGTCGGCCATAAAAATTATAATAAAATATTTTACTTTATAAAGGACTAAGACTTGTCGATAACACTATAACAGTGCAACCGCGTATGCACGGTAAACGGCAGAGAGCCGAGTGACGTGACCTCTCTCTGGGAAGCCTAGCGGCTGTCTAACATAGATTACTGCTGTCTAACTTGAATTGATCCAAACGCATCTATTCTATTTTCTGTGATGTTTGTGCTGTAAGCCTATGCGGCTCTTACAGCTTCAACTGACACAGGAGTTTTATTGTGGTTTTATAGCAACTTTAGAATATTCTATTTTATTTTTAATTTTAAAGGGTAAGGGTTAAAAAATATGTTCTTCTAACATATTAAGCTATTATTTTATTAAATTAAGTAACTTAAATTGGTGAAAATAATCGTTTAATCCACAGCAATTTCATAAAAATTTCACTTGGTTTGAATTTTTAATTTCTTATGTATATAACCTAAATCAAAGTATATTTTCCTTGGTGTTTGTCAAATTGCTTGTATTTTTTGTTTCGTAAAATTGTCAGCCATTTCAGATATTTTGAGCTTTGAAATTGACGCTAAAAGGTAAATTAATAAAACCTCTGTTTAGTTTTCTTGATAGCATTCACAAATACTATATTAATAAAAAAATCTCTGATATCTATTTAAAGTATAAAATTTCCTAGAGTTGTGAGTAATTAACATTTGTGTTAAGATAAGCGGTTGATGGATAGTAACAGGTTTAAAATTACTGTTTTGAGCTAATCAGCTCTTGGAACGTATACTCGTACGTCCTTAAAACATAAAAATTCTACTTCATTGCTCGAAATAAGGACCCGATTATATTATATAGATTTCACTGTTAATCAAGTTATTAAATCGTGTTATTAAATCGTGTTATTTATAAACAACCACACATTTTTCGATATCCATCTTTTTATCTACTTTTCTGAAAAATAATAATAGAGTGTTTATTAATAAATAAGCACAAATCTTCAGAGTAAGTTACTTATCTTATGAAAACCATAATGTAAGAATGTAAGAAATTGCAATAATCAATAATGTGTGCATTATATTATGTAGTGCATAAATTGCGCCCGCTTGTCTAATGTGGTCGAATGTGCAAATATTTTAAGATATGCGTCTTTTTACGCATTATTGGGAATGTCATCCTCAAGATTTTCGAGCCATAGATTGACTATTAAACATAAAAATATTGGCTTACTTGTTAGTTCGGACTAACGAACCATTACTTTTCAGAGTTCGTTGGTTAGGACGCATCGTATTTCTGCGTATCGTAGAATAATGAAGAAGTCTCCATTTTGCACGCCTTATAAGGCGAAGCGCTATTAGGTATTGCATTACTCTCAACACGTCAAGGTCAAGCAATTTTGTGTTCTTAAAATGCCTCTATCATAACCATATTGCACTTATACGATAATATGAATAGCCGTATATCAAAGAAACACTTTAATTAATCTATTTTATTTTCTAGAAAATGATTTTATATTGCTACTTTGAAAAAAAAAATTTTAGGTAAACATTATTTTTTTCCCCTGTAGGTGACACTACCTGTTAAAATATTAGATCGCTAAATTTAAAACACGTAAATAATGTATTTTAAAAGTCAGGAATACAATTTTTGTATCAAAATTAAATGAAACGCTCATGAGGCGTGCACTTTTGGATTTTCCAAACTATTTTACTATGCGTTCGACATGCGTATGTTACATCAATGTTGCACCAAATGTTCAGTCTCAGTCTATTCTTAAGATACTTAAGGAACGTTAAGGGGTAAGGTAAATTTCTAACGCCACCATAACCTCATTAAGAAGTCTATCACGCAGAGAAACTCTGAGCATAGTTTTCTGAGCAACTTTGAACTTCCTCGTACAGCCAGCAGTAAAAGACCACGAACCCACAGCCCCCATCGAGAAACTTGATTTACTTTTTATCAAATAAAAAAAAAGTTTACATAAGCTTCATAAGAGTTAGAAGTAAACATTTCAAGTATTATTTCAAAATACAAACGGAAGCAGCCTTTCGACGACAAATTCACTTTTCCTGTTGTCGGAGTAAGGAAGTGAATTTTCGCTGTATCATGACGTAATGTTATTGCTTTTTAAAGACCTCTAAAACGTTTTTATCTCGCTTTTGTTAAAAATATGTAGAATCACTGAAATATAATTTAAGAAGCAAAACTAAAGTGTATTTTTATGTTCAGATTAACCTAACTATTAAATAATTAAATATATACCTATATTAAATTTTAATTTTATCAGAAATGTATGGATGCTGAATATATTATATGCTAGATATATTTTAAATATATTTTGTTTTATTATAATATGTTGTTAAATTATTCCTGATATAAAATTCGTTCGAAATGCAGCATCTTTGCTCGCGACACTATTGATTAAGTGCTTATGGATAGACACAACCATCTTGCCTACTTCTGCCGTCTAATAGTGCTTTCACTGCTGTGTTCTGGTCTGAAGGGTATAGAGTGCTATTAAATATAAACTGTGAGGTATTCCATATAAATCCTCAGAGGTGACAACGCTTCAGTTGCCTTGTTTATTTGAAGTTGGTTACATATTAGTTACAGGTTGGTTGAATAAAAGTTTAATTTTTTGACTCTTTTGAGTGGGTTAAGGAATAATATCAGCTCAATGCAACAAACAATTTTATTAAAATCTTCATATCCTATTTGTACGGAATTATTTCTCCAAATTTAAAATGAATCATGCCTGATGTAACCTGAAGAATAATTGAAATCGGTTCACAATTTTAATTTTAACAATTTTACGTGGTAGAGCCATGCTGCAGCTATATTAATAGTATAGTTGTAGCACGAATGGGTCGGCTCGACCGAAGGACCACGCCTCACAGAATACCAGCGTAAAATAGCAGCTTAATGCTTCTGTGTTCGTATGGTGAGTGTAGAGAACCGGATACCTTTTACTGAAAAGAGGCATTCTAACTTAGTCCTCACGGCTGACAACGCATCTGCATTTAAATCGTAAACGAAAATAGATGTAGATGTCTTGGTCCACAGCAACCACTTACCATCAGGTGACTGTGTGCTCGTTTGTCACCCTTATTCTATAAAAAAAAGAATTGACGAAGATTTCGCATAACATATATATAAAAAAAGAAAATATACATGTAGTCGAACTGAGATCGGTCTTCTTTTTGAAGTCGAATAATAAAACGAACAGACATTTATTTTCTATAGATATAAAATAAATAAGGCAAAACTGCAACTACAGCTGCATTACTTTTCATTACACACATTCCATCAGGTGGAATAATAGTCAATCTCTTAAAATAGTTAAAAAAACTAAATAAATAATTTACTCCATATGTAATATTTTTAAATCTTATTACTTACTACTGTACATTTTATATTAAATCTTAATTATGACGACTGTTCAACACAAATAAACCACCGCGGCTTGTGTGCTGTAGTAAGACTGTTGTGCTTAATACGTAGGTCACTCAATAAGTATTGAGATGCTCGAAATTTAAAAATGGACCGCACCCGTGTTAAATGTTTCTAAAAAGCAAATTTATTTAAAAATAGAACTCCATAATCCAATTGCTCAATATTAAAAAAAAACAAAGTTCTATTAATTTTTCTGGAACGCTTTCGCGCTTTTCATTTAAAACGATGGATCTTTACCGTGAACATTTGCGCGCTATGATATATTATGATTTTAAATTTGGTTTAACTGAACCATTAAGTTTACAACGGTTACAATCAGCATTAGGGACTCAGTCTCCATCACGCGCAACAATTTTTAGGTGGTTTGCTGAATTCAAAAGGGTAAAATTAATCTTAAATATGAACAAAGAAACCGGGCCTCGCAAACAGCAGTAACGGCAGAAAATGTATGGACACATACGGACATCGAAAAGATTGTAGGCATTAGTTCGGGGAGCATTCATACCATCCTACATCAACATCTTGGAGTGAGGAAGCTTTGTTGTCTTCTTTGTCTTTGATCCTCGTTTGCTCTCCGAAAGAAAAACAGACTCGTAGATTGATGTCATGAAATGCATCTACGTTTTGAAAACGGGGCATCTAGGCGTTTCAGAAATCTTTACTGGTGACGAGACATGGATCTATCAATATGATCCGGAAAATAAAAGGCAATCATCGGTATGGGTCTACTCAGAAGGACAGTTGCCGACAAAACTGCAAAGACCTCGCAACGTCGGCAAAAAAATGGAAGTTTTTTTCGCGGAGCGGACATTTGTCGACGTCAATGCTGGAAAATTGTAGGTCAGTCAACTCTGAATGGTATACTACAGTTGCATTACCCAACTCTTTTCAAGCTGTGCGGGCGAGAAGACCAAAGACGGGCTTGGGGAATGATGCTGCATCACGATAACGCCTCTTCACATACCTCCCTTAGAACAAAAGCATTTATTGAGGAATCTGGTGTTGAAACTCTAAGTCACCCACCCTACAGCCCTGATTTAGCTCCTTGTGATTTCTTTTGTTCCAAGAGTCAAAGAAAAATATAGAAGGCAAGTTTTTTCAAGCGCCGAAGAAGCCGTGGCGCTTACGAAGAAGCGATTTCGACCTGTCAGATCAAGACTGGCAAAATTGTTTTCAGAGTTGGTTTAGGCGAATGGAACTTTGTATAAAGCATGATGGAGAATATTCTGAAAAGATGTAAAATAAATATTAATAGTATCTAGAATACTTTTTGTATATCTTAAAACTTATTGAGTGTCCTACGTAAACAAAATAAAATTACCACTTTATCAAAATTATTACAAAGTGCTTTAATCCATAGACAGAAAAATAGAGCGCATTATTGAGAATATTATTTTAAATTGAGTTCTGAAAATAAATTTTTCGTTTCAACGTTTAAAAAGATTAAAACTAAATCGCAAAGTATTCACTGAAATCCCCGGCGGTGACCGATAAGACCGGGTGGGCTCACGTCGCGACTGCGCCGGTCACAATAACTCAGGGCCTCAGTAATCCTCTTATATTGTTTGCTGCTATTGGAGAGATCAACAGAACAATTGCGCAAAAGGACAATTTTTAACAAAACTATTGTAAATATTTTTTGGAAATTTTAATATTATTTTCACTTTATCTTTAAGCGACAGTAGCCTAATGGCGAACTCAAAAGATCGTGGATTCGCATCCGCCATACGACTGCTGTCGTGAACCACACCTACAAGCATTTTAGGCTTACCAGCAGTGGTTGAAGAGAATATTAGTAGTGTTAATATCATTACTAGTGTTATTTCTAATCAAAGAAACTGGAAAGGGCAAACTAAACTGAGGTGTAAGATTGCCAACCTTGCCTGTAGTGTGACTTTGGTTTTGACAATCCATTAGTGGTGAAAATTCAATTAAAATATGGCAAGTCCAATTTCTACAGACTAATCATGACGACTGTTTCGTTGGCTTAGCATTCGTAAGCACAACTGTTCATAATGTGGTCCCGGGTATAAATCCAAAGTCAAACCAAAATCTATAATATAGTTTTTCTGTCAATACAATTTCAGTAGTAGCTCGGAGTCAGGATGTTGGCGGCGCCTCATCCCCTGTACCGGAAAGCACGAAAGCCATTGGTTGTGGTTTTTGCGCGTGACCTCCGATCGTGTCGGATTGCCGTGCCATCGGACTATGAGAGTGAGGCAATAGAGAGTGCACCTGTATGATTGATTTTCATTAATTATTAAATTTTCTATGCTCTTATACTCAATTATAATAATAATATTTTAATTACACGTATCATTAATCACTTTTTAAAAATGGGCAACCTCAAATATGTGTACCCAATGGCTAGATGTGTGAATGACGTCACTAGGAAGAAATATGGCAATTGGTATATTTATATGTTTATAATGTAAAATATAGATTTAAGTAATGTAATTTTTTATCAAATATATAAAAAATATGTGTATGCATGAACCGACCCAGGACTCATTTTACCGGTTCGTGGGAGAAACAATTTCCAACTTGTTTGAATTTATTAGAGAATGTATTACCGTAATTAATAATGCCAAAATGATGCTTAATTAAGTTTTTTAACTCACTGACTATTGTAAAATGAAAACAAAACGTTACGCATGTAGCATGCGGTGAATGCGTGAATTTCGAAAGGTGTACTTTTAAATTCAAAGCAGAACGTCACGCCGAAATTGTGAACAGCTTTGCTCTTGACAGCTATTGCCAATCTTTTCACGTTTCTGGCGTTCCATGAATACACGGCCGGATATTGCTTGCTATTTTAATAATTTCGAGTTAAAAACAGATTAAATATCGACGTGAAATTATCCTCAAAAAAATGTAAGTAATACAATTTTAGGAATTCTAGGAATTTGGGGAATTTTTATCTATACATATAAATAAAATTGAAATGTCTATCTGTAATATTGAAATAACTGGCTTCTATTAGGCTCAGGGGTTTATTTTCATGCTCATCATCATCATTACAGCCCTTCACAAGTTCACTGCTGAACATTTGCATGCTTAAATAACCATTTTAAAATATATGCCTGTCTGTCTGGGCTAATCTTCGGAATGGCTGAACCCATTGTTGTTGATAAAACTTTACAAACAATGGCAGAAAGGATCTAGGCTATACTTTATCCGACTTTTTTAAACAAGAAAATTGGTAAAATAAATGGTCTAAAGTCTGAAATCTAAATGACGCCACATTAATAGATCCTATCCAGGCGAAGCTACTTGGTAATAAGTTAGTTTGCAGGTTGAAAATCCTTTAAAGAGGTAATATATTCCATTTATCATTCAGCCTCGTTGGCCTTCGTGGGTCGGCCATAAGCGCGACTGCAGTCATGGTATCCGGGTTCGAATCTCGGAACTGGGACAAAAACCAATCATTGTGTTTTTCTGTCAAAATATCTCAATAACAACACAGAGGGGCTTTTGTTTGAGTTGGTTTCATCCTTGTGCCTCGAAAAGCACGTATGGCCGTTGGTTATGCGCCAGATTCTAGTTGGTTTTGTTCTGTTCTTCTTCGGTCGGTGTCGGAATGCCATTCTATTGTACTATGAGAGTGAGGGAATAGAAAGTGCACCTGCGTTTGCGCACACACTCGTGTTCTTTAATAATGTCCTGCGCAGAATATCAGATAGCTGACTGGTCTCTCTTGAGATAGGCAGCCGTGAACGAAATTCGGTCTGGAGAACATTATTACATAGGTTTATTAATAAATTTCACGCTTGGCAGGCAGATGCTGCCCCTGTCACTGATCTGTTGCTGTTTTACGTCTGGGATAAATTAGATGGTTATATTGCCATCTATCGGAAGTCATAAAATCTTAAGCATTTTCCATATCATGGGATAGAAAGGGCAATAAATTATCTTACGATTACCTATATGAATATAACGTATTCACAGAATACTAGAGTAAAATAGCAGGGCAATGCTGCTGTGTTTCATATGGTGAGTGTAGAGAACAGGAGATCCTTTGAACTGGAAACGACGCATTCCATTTTAGTTCGCAAGGTTGAAAACGCATCTGCATTTTGATTCTTAATCGAGGATAAATATAGATGTCTATGGGCCACATCACCCATTTATTATAAGGTGGTCTGTGTGTTCATTTGACACTCATATTCTATAAAAAAGATAGGTAATTAGATCATTTATGGGATAAATGGATTATCAAACTGTCGCCAACATTATTATGCAACTTACTCGTATATATTTTATTTTTCCAGATATCAAACATAATTACTAAAATTTTCATTTATTTTATATTTCATTACAATTTTAAAATATAATATACAATATTTTATTATATATAATATTAAAACTATATTAAAAAAAACTAAAACTAGTAACTTAATAATTATCATAATCCTACTCCGCGGTATTGTGCCAAGAACGCTGGCTGCGTTTCGCTGAATGGCTATACTTAGCCTTTGAGCGAGAAAAGAACCAGCCCTCTTATCACCAACAGCAACGATCAGTCGCGGGTAGAGTCCCTTTAAGAACTTCACCGCACGTGGACCCCACGGACAGATAGTCTTACAGCAAGTGGCACAAATATGTAGTCATCTCTCAGAGACTCATATTTGCGCCACTTACTCAGTTCAGCTGCCTCTGATGCCGCCCTGCTCTAAACGAGGTACCCTGAGATGAAAGGCCGCCGGAGTGTCTACGCAAGTAGCATCCCACACTAGGGCTTTCTCTCCCAGGGACCAATGTCATACCGTCGGGTCTCTCTGCCATCGTCTCTAAATGTTCCACAAGGCTCTAAAACCGAGGGAACATTTATAGAGACAAGAGCCCTTCGATGACATCGTTCAAAGAACCGTGCCGTAAAACCTACCAGCACTTTTCTTACATGATAGTCCGTGGAGCCCAAAGTTATCGACGCGCTACCAAAGGCACTGATGGGGTTGACAAATCGCCACTCCTAGTCGGATTCCTACGGCGATGCGCAAGTTTTCCCGTAATGTGCCGAGATTACTTGATGGTAAAGCGTAACCAGTGACTAGATTCCTTAGTCGAAACAGCTATAAGGCGTGCCTTATCTTGGTCACATGGAAATTATGAAACAAATCTTTCTGCACGCCCTGTACCAACGGAATATCCCACTGTTTATGTTGGTTTGTTATTTTCGCGCTAAATTCAAAGCGGTGAGATTTGGTTAGTGGAGCTTGTGTCACAACGTCATAACCGAAAAATGAGTTTACCAGCGGTAAGATAAAACGTAATTATATGACGAAATTTAATTTTGATGTCGATAAAGGTGAATTTGACTTCGTAAATATGTAATAGACTAAAATGTGCTTATTACATTGGCAGGATTTTAACTAAAAACTAGATTGACGAGTTTAATGCCATTTGATACAGTTAAGTAAATTTATATTAAAAATTTAAAACCCCAAAACAAAAATAGCTGATGATCTTCAAACGGCTGAACAGATTTTCTTGAAACATAGTTAACAAGACTCGATTAAAACACCTTTCAAACGAAAGAACTTAATCAAAATCGGTTCATTCGTTCAGGAGCTATGATGCCACAGACAGAACACAGATACTCTGTTTTCGTCGGCGGTTAATGAACTACAATGAAGTAGTGAATAAAACTGCGGTAATATTTTAAAATGGAATAACAAAGAAATAAGTGAAGCGTAATATCCGAGTAGTTTATAAAAAGTTAGTGTTTTATTAGCTTGACCCCTATGTACGTACGTACGTATGCATGTACGTATGTATGAATATAATAAATTTTATAATTCAGTTTTCACTTCCCGACATCTGAAAACTGATTTTTTTATAGAGTTGAAGTACCTAACAAGTGGACTAACAGTATACCTGACGGTAAGTCATCGACCCAAGGACAACTGTAACCAACTTCAAACAAACAAGGCTACAGATGCGTTGTCACCACTGAGGATTAATATGGAATGCTTCTATCCTATAATTATACTTTGTCTTTATACACTTCAGACCGGAAACAGCAGTACGTACTGTGCTTGGTAAGAAATAGGCAAGATGATTGTGCCTATTCTAGACCGGCTCCTAGGCAGAAAAGGAGTCCTACCACTAGAAATTCACAAACGTATTAAGTACATTATAATATTTTATGACCATGACCTGGATGGATCATACGAGGATCACCACAGCTCACTACAATATGTGTTGTGTAATTTCTACGACTTTCATCATCATCATCATTACAGTCCTTCACAATTCCACTGCTGAACGTAGGCCTGTAGGTAAGCATGGTATTGAGTAACCTGCATCCATCAACTTCTTGTATGTCTTACCAGGTCGCACTCCACCTAGCCGCCCCACACTTTGTCTACCTTCGTCTAGAGCTTCCTCATACGGCCAGCAGTGAAGGACTACATCTCAATCCATAAGTCAACGATAGCAACACGCACTGATTGTACAATCTTGTTTTCAGATTTTAAGGTATACCTGACTAGAAAATGTGTCGTAATCCGTCGATTGACCTCTCGGTCGAAGTTGTACTTACCTAGTGGGACTATTTGTCCCAGGTTAAGATACTCGTCAACAACTTCAAGCTTAGTGTTCCCAACAACTATCGGCATAGATGTGACATGAACGTTACACATGATCATTGTTATGTCCATGTTCATTTAGGACCTATGCGTTGGGTGACACTATTGAGGTCAGAGCATATTGCTAAGATCTTCCTGCGTGACAAATTAAAATCAAAAATCAACCATTCAAAACAGCACCGGCAAATCGAAGTTAAGTGATGTACGCCATTGATTTTATTTATATGAGAGGGGCAAACAAGTATGCGACTCACCTGATGGTAAGTGAATATCACACCCATGAACAAATGCAACTCCAAGTGAATTGTAGATGCGCCTTTGTTCATCAAAGTTTGACTTCAGACACATGTTTGTTCTGGTACTCGGCGACTTTTCCCGAGAAATAATGGCACGGCCGGTGTACAAAACATCAAGCAAGTGCTGTTGTATGCAGAAGAAACAGCGTTGGTGATAGCATTAAAGCCTTGTGGAACACCAGCGTTATTAGGTTGGTAATCGGAGCATGCATCGTCTACTACAGCCTTGATGCTCCAATCAGCCATAAAACTGGTGATCCAATTGCACAATTCTCGAATTCCATAGGAAGGAAGCTTCGCAAGAAGCGCTTTGTACGAAACCCGATAGAAGACATTCGCTATGTCCAAACTGACCGCCAAAGTCTCTCACTTGACTGGACCGCCTGCGTCCATTAGTGTGTTAGATAAACAAGAAGATCACCAGCTCAGCGACCCGACGGAAACCGTATTGGCGGTCACTAATCAGCTGGTGATCCTAAAGGTACCTAATGAGCTGGCAGTTTACAAATAGCTATCGTAGCCCTAATTTACAAACACTTCAACACTGATATACTGACAGTCAAACGTGCGCCGCTGAAGGACTTTAATACCACACAAATTTCGACGGAATCAAAGGCTTTCTCAAAGTCCATATAAGCAAGACAAAGTGGCAAATTGAACTCTTCGGTCTGCTGTACAATTTTCAGAAGGAATGAATGGTCTATGGTGCTAAAGCCTTTCGAAATCGGCTTGTCGGGTCGTCGAGTCGTCATGAGACGATTCAATGACTCTCGGTAACAGCACGTAAAAGAAATCAGACTGTAGTTCTTCTAGAGGGCGTTATCGCCTTCTTTATAAACAAGACAACCGCACTTTTGCTGCTCACCTCCGAGTAGTCCCAGTGCCACCATGGAGGACGGAATGGAAGAGCTTTGAAGAACTCACGTGGAACTCACTACAGTCTGAAGAGTTCAGTCAGTTCTTCAGAAGCTCTTTCGAAGAACATGTAGAGTTCTTCGGAAGAGCTTCTGAAGAACTCCACGGTTTTCCAACAGCTTTCAGAAGCCGCTGTAATTCCATCTCTGCCTGGGGCCTTGCCATTTTAAGGTGCTGGAGAGCTATTCTAATCTCACTTAGACTGACGTCCAGGATATCATCGGAATAGACCTTATTATTATTTATTTACAAAAAATAAATTACTAATTGTACGTCGTTGTAAATGGTTTCATTTCCTACGCTTAAGTTTTAATATATCTCCACGGTTTAAGGTCCTTATGGTTGGATTTATATTATTTTAAAAGGACTCTGTATGTGTATGTTCGTATGTTAGTGGATTTTTGCTTTATTCTTTTTTTGTGATTTCTATATCAAACCTATTTTATCCTACGCGTAGTTACAAATAGTTTGGAAAATCCAAAGTGCACGCCTCATGAGCATTTCATTTAATTTTGATGGAAAAAATAAATTGTGTTTTACTTTTAAAATACATTATTTACGTGTTTTAAATTGAGCACTCTATTATTTTAACAGGTTTAGGGAAAAATTAATAATATTTACCAAAATAAATCTATTACACACAGTATAAAACCGATATAGGCTGTATGATACATTTGTCCTTTGTCTATCAAGGGCAAAAATATGAAAGCCTTTAAATTTTTAATAGCAATAAAACTTATAAAAGTAAAAGCATTTTATTAACAAACTACGTGAACTTGGTTGTTGATATGAAATATCAACTGAACTCAATTTAGTACTCAATGGGAAGTCAACACACCTATTTTTAAGTTAAATCGTTGTAATACCATATACCTTCACATTTTTAAAAGAATAAAACAGCTTGGAAAGCCTCACCTGCTCTATTATGTGTTGACAAAATACGCATGCATCATTCCCAGAAATATTTCTATTTCTCAAACACTTACACTGCGAAGGAAGAACTCCTTTACAAATTAGGTTTAGTTTTATAGGATAAGTGACATACGAGCACACTGCCTACCTGATTATGAGTTGATGCTGTGGCCCGTAGAAATCTACATTTTGTTGTTACCCCTAAAGGACTAAGATGGAATTTTCATTTAAAAAGATCGCTGGTTCTCTACACTCACCCATAATATAGCTGCATCATGGCTCTAGCACATGTGAAAGGCTCGAGCTCAAAACTCTGATATCTTGAGTTGTTAAAACGGCTTAGTAGGTATTAAAAATGAACAAGAGTTATTGATATAGCTCAGCGGATCAGAAAGCTGTAGTGGCTATGGGCCGGCCATATAACTCGAAGAACCGACAACCGATGGGGTAGAAATTTCTCGAGTGTTACATCACTGGATATTGGCCTCACTTGTACAGACTACTTTATGTCGTCATGTGGAGGAGAAATGAACGTCAATTGGTTTTAAGCATTTTTGATAGTATAAACACCATCCTTTATTATAAGACCACAATACTTTACTACAGCCAAATAAGTGTTTAAAATGAAAAATCTCAGAACGGTTTCAGAATCATCAGGTTTTATATTTTTCTTTACATACCGAATTCCATAACTCTACCGTTGAGAAAAGTAACAACTTATGGGTAAATTTGCTGAAAGACAAAGGTACTGACTATCCATACGTTTTCAGAGTTTAAGACGAATGGCTTCGAGATGATTGGATAGCGAAATATGAGAAAAGTTTCACGATTTCTCTTATTTTGAAATCAGAGAATTTGAGTAATATATTTGTACGTGAAAACGCGTACAAATATAAGTTGCCGAATAAAAGATGATTTGGTTTCTTTTGATAGAAGTAATTGTGAGGCAGTTTTTTTTTAATTTACAGTATATTTAGGAATTATATTCAAAGTTCATGAATCCTCAATTCCGACTGAACGACTGATACAAGCGAGTTGCCTCCGCCATACTTTATACTTCTCGAACGAATGGGTTTATCGAATTTTACCCTCACTTCATTATTATTTTCTTTTATTTTGTAACCTCATCTCTCAACTCCATAACAATATACTCGTATATAGCAAGGCATGACCTTAAAATGGTTGTATCAATTATTGCTGCTGAAAAACATCAGTGCATCCTCTATCAAGTTTCGGTCTGGATGGTGTGTAGAGCCAGCGTCACATGACATCACTTTAGTAGCCTACGTTTAAAAATAAATTAGTTGCAGTTATCTATGTGCTGCAGTATATTTATATTTTTGGCAATCATAGTTGTCAATCTAATATGATAAAAAATATCCAAGGCTTTTATCATCATCATCATTACAGTCTATCCTATATCATGTCAAAAATCCACTGCACTAGGGTATTCAACATGCTGAACTCATAGTTAATTTGTACTCTGTTGTAAAATACGCTTCTCAATGCTTGTAACAAAACAATAGATAGTAAGAATAATTGAACTTTTATAATAAAAAGTGAAACCGATTTCTAAAACAAAATATACCTTTAATAACAATTAATAACTAACTTCAAAGAACCAATAAGATTAATATAATTTTGATACAATTTTTTTAAAGAGATTCTACTATACAAATAATTTTAAAATCATCTTTCGTATTCACAATTTCACCTTTACCGGTTTCATGCCATATTTGTCATTATAGTTATGTTTTATTATATTTATTTTTAAAGTATGTATAGTCACATTAATATATTATATTAAATATTATGTATATATATATTAATTTACATTTTATTTATACTTTATATTATTTTTTATAGTATTCCAGCATCTCTAATGGAAATTTACTATACTAAATTGTTGATCATTTCGGTATCGAATTATCTTATTTCGTACCATTATTTAAATAGAAATTTAATATATAATGAGGATTAAGGACTGTCTTTTTGTGATCGTGGCAGTTACAGCAAATTTTAAAGTACGTATAGTGAGGGTAGTTGTTAACAATGTTAGTTATTGTGCAGTAACTGATACTAACTCCAGATATAAATCGTTTATTTTTTCAGGAAATTAAATATTATTCTTAACACAACAAATTATATAATATTTGTTTGCCTAATTGAGGTCTATTAAAAATTAATATTTAATAGACTTCTGTTTACAAATAAATATGAGTCTCTGAGAGATGACTACATATTTGTGCCATTTGCTGTAGAGATTATTGGTCCTTAACCACGCGCGGTGAAGTTCTAAAGGAACTATATCCGCGACTGGTTATCGCTGGTGATAAGAGGGTTGGTTATTTTCGCTCAAACGCTATAGCCATTCAGTAACAGGTAGTGCGCTATAATAAAAACAAGTATTTATAATAATGACGATGATCATAATAATGGCAGCAACGATAATGTCTCTCCGACCGATTTCCTACCACGTTGTCAAGTTCCAAATTATCGGAAGCTGTCAACTGATATATTTTTTTAATAATTTTCGAGTTGAAAACGAGCTAGCAGTCCAATTGATGTTAAGTGACTTTTTTATACATGGGAAAATGCCTACGCATATCTGCCTCGCGGGAGCAAGGAAAGATAGGAATACTCCTCCCCCATCTCCTTCTCAGGTAAAGCCCACCAGAACACATATCGCGCTTTCTGGTCTGGCCAGCCTCCAACCCCCCCCCCCCCCCTTCAAACGTATCCGATGCGCGAAGGCCATGGAACCAGAAAAAACGAACACTCAAAAGCGCTAGCCCTTCTGACCGCAGCGGCGGATCTGGTCTATGGCTCCGCCGCCAATCACGAAATACTTTAATGATGATAATGATGAATCTATGAGGGAGACTTAAGTTCAGCAGTTGAATTGAAAGGCTGTAATGGATTCAATAATACTAAATAATTAGTAACAGTTTACAGAAATGTAAGAAATAAAATATTGATTTATTATTGTAAATAGCATAAAATTATATGAAAATCTAAGCGGAATCAAGAAATCTGGAAAAAGAATTATTTTGATATTTGTGTTCGGGTTGGTTCTGATAATGTAATATTTAAAAAATTGTAGTAGAGATGAGCCAACTGAATAACTCGACTCGAGTTAACTTGAATTGAAATTCACGTAACTCAAATAGTTGAAGTTGGATGTAATCAGTGACGTCACCCGCGGCGCATTATACTATGTGAATTAGTTGATTAGATGATAGAATTAGTGAATTAGTGAACTGACATCTATCTAGCGCTCTCCGAACTATTACCGGTGCGTCGAGTTGACTTTGGTAACTCGAGTGCAAGCGGACTCGAGTAAAATTTATTTTCACCGAGTACCAAGTTACAAATTCACCTGTTTGAATCGAGTGTAAACAGAATTCGAGACAGCTGCCCATAGAACCTCTCAATTCACTCAAAACCAGGTGTCCTGAAAACGATGCTGCTACATTCGGTCTTCAGCTCAACAGTTGGCTCTTTCTGGAATATAGATCTCACAAAGACTGAAGTCCTAGTTCCGCTTGATCGCTTCTTCAATACGAGCTGTGGCTAAAATTGCGTAAGTACCGCCGCATGCACTTGAGATCGGTCTATTCAGTTGCCTGTGTGTTGTCAAATTCGCTGAAGACTGCAAATTATTTCCGTCTAACAGCCATGAGATTAAGAGTGTGATCGGAGAGTTTTGTGTTCTTCTGCGACGGGTCTTGTAGAACTTAGCTCCAACCGCATGGACAGTTTCCACAAGCTTGTCATTCATATCGTCCATCATTGTAGTCTTCAAGCACTGAAAATGATTTTGCAACTCGAGTTGAAAGTTTTCGGGGCTTTGGATTAGAGCACGAGGGGGACGGAGCGTTGACTTCATTAGACGACATGTCTCCAAATTAACGTTTAGGTCCAGTGTACTTCTCACCATTCGGTGATCGCTGCCAGTTTTCACATGAGACATCACTGAACAGTTGTTGTCTGGTCGTCGTAATGAAGTCAATCTCATTTTTTGTCGAACCGTCAGGGCTCGACCAGGTCCACTTTCTGGGCCGCTTCTTGAATATAGAGTTCATCATAAAGAGTCTCTCTTTCTCCATAAATTCGGCCAGCTGCTGGCCCATTGGGTTCCGTTGCCGTATTCAAATTTCCCTACCTTCAGCCAATCGTTCTCTATTGTGCCTAGTTTTGCGTTGAAGTCTTCCATTAACACCGTATAGTGAGTTTGGGAAGAATGCATGGCTCTAGAGATATTCTCATATTTTCCACCTCCTCATCGAGATGTGCTGAGTTTGCGTAAACTGATCTTCAGCGCATAACGTTTGGTGATTCTGAGTATAAGGTATGCAAACCTCGTCGACACACTCCCAATTTACAACGTTGTTAACGAGAGACTTGTGGACGATAAATCTGACGGCCCTTGGGACAAATGGTTGCCCTCTCGGTGATAGAACAAGTTGCCGGAGTTCGAGGATTGTGTCCTCCCCCTCTCTTCGGACCTTAAACAATTCGCAAATGACACTAATGATGAGTGATTACGTCAATTTAATTCATAGTAATTAACTAAAATTTATTTTAAAGATTTACTGTATCGTTTTAATTAAGACCATGACCGGTGTTATTGCGTACGTAGAGTTTGTTATTTTTAAAGATTTAATTCTATTATTTGATGCTACTTTTATATGGGAAAATTAAAGCTATATTGAATATCTCGTTGTTTAAATTCATGTTTTTATTCTCATCTCCAAACTGCGCCTATATGTCATAATTGTATTTTTTTATTTTTAGTTTAAAAAAAGCTTAAGTGTATGTCAGATTTTTTTATTTGGCATTTTAAATAAATTTTCTTAAGTTTACATAGTAAGTTATTAGGAACAATTGTTGGTAATAAACTAACATACTATAATATTTAAAGATATAATCAAAATTATTAAAACCACATTTTTATTTTCAATTCCAAACATTGAAACCCTTCTCCTGAAAAATAGCGAAAACGTAATTAAGTCATTGTTCTGTTGGATGAGCGATAATATGGATAATATCTATTTTTCCTTTTTATTTTTTTGTGGTCGCATGGTAAAATTGCCAATAATATTCGAAATTGGAAAATAAAAACTAATGACTTCAGTTAATTAATATAAGTGTATATGTATCATAGAACACAATTACTAAGGTATGTATGTAATACAAGAGTTTACTTTTACACCTAGAATTTTGGAAAATCTAAATAAGATCTATAATTTATGATGAATTACCTAAAAAAATGACAAACACAGGTCTTAGAACCTTATTAGTATGTTAAAAGACAAAGTATTAAATTTTATGTTATTAGTTAAATCTAAATTAAATAATAGATACAATAAATACATAAATGAAGTTTTTGTATATGTTATAATAAAATAGAATCTATGGGTCGAGGGATTTAAGGAAGCTTCTCTATTTGATGTAGCTTCATCGGCTTTGAAGAGCGATTCGTTTAACTGCATTTAGGTATAAATACCTTATGTATTCAGCAAGTTGCTCCATAAACTTGACAATACCAAATGGCATCAAACATGGATCCTGAATTTATGCTAGCCATAGTAGATAGACAGTATAGATAGTACATACATTTATGTATAAATAAGTAGTTATTACTTGTACTAGAAGCAAATATATAGTTTGAATAAGTATTGTAACTTAGTTCAGCCATTTTTACTTGTGTAATGGTTACATCCTTGTTGATCAGATGCTTCTATTATCCTTAGACTGATGTGTTGTTAACTCTGCAGAAGGAATATTATTTGTCATCTACTATCAGATAATTAATATAAAAATAATATCCTTTTCCCCTACATGAAACTAGTGAAAATAAGAAATCAGACAACTTTTACATAGTCAAATATTGTTGATGTAAATCCATAATTAATACTTGTGTATGTAACTATTTGATCATATGGAGCTGATTAAAGGTGTATATTTTATAATAATTTCGTATTTATTTAACATACAGGCCGAGACAACAAAATACTGACAGAAATATGGAAATGTAGTTTATTGACATTGAAGTATAGTATATATATAGTCTTATCTCATATCTCTTATCATTGAAAATGTCCTTCTGATTTCTAACAATATCATACGTGGACGTGTTTTTTTTTTGCTTTATAGTGTTCGAAATGTAAATCAATACAAACATAAACATAGACCCCACACGCTGTTTAGATTGCAATAAATATAAAATATATATATATTGATAAGAATTATTATTTAGTATAGACACTACAATATTCATTAGCTTTTCAGGTGGATCGCTTATAATAAATGTATGTCTTGTAGGCTGAAATCTTACAGAGCTGCTCGTATTCAGAGACAAAAAGTATATGGATATTAAATACAACAGTCTTATATGATATCTCATAACATTGAAAATATCCTTCTGATTCCTAACAATATCATAAATGGCCATGTTATTATCAAGTTATTTTGAAAAATCTTTTGAAATGATAATGACTGATAATAATAAATACAATTAAATTATACATGTGTTTTTTATCCTTACACAACCAGTTTAAAACATCTTACTATATTTATCAGTGTGTATAACATAGATAAACATGATATTAACTAGTCATTTTGGCTTTAATGGTGTTTGGGGTATGATAACTAATCAGTTAATATATTTTAAAACAAAGTTTACACACTGCACCTTCACTAATCAACCAAAACATATTAAAACAAAGTCTTGACACTGCACCTGTCTGTCTGTCTATTCCATTATTAATAGACTACTTTGGAAA